>OMLI01031918.1:1934-13887 GCA_900302605.1 Rondeletia loricata | reverse complement strand
GTGGGTTTGTCAAAGGGCTGGGTATGATGTGTGTGCATTTATAAGAGAAATAGAGAGGGAGAAACTGAGGGTAAGAGAAAAGAAGGCTTGTTAACAAGGCTCTTCCTTGTTAGAAACTTCATATTGTCGCTGTCATATCTGTATAGCCATATGTTAGTGTTGGCCATGCTATCACAGATTCCTATCATCCAGGGTCTTGGTATGAGCAGGCTATGAGATAGTCTTCTAAATACAAAACCACAAGGTCCTGCTTCATTATGTTACCAGGGCATTTGTGAAACATTTAGAAAGCCATTATCACCATAACTGAGAATGGGAATGTGTGAGGATTATAGCGGGCATGATGCTGACTCCAGCCTCCCTACTGTTTCATATCACAGAGCAGAGCAAATGTCCAATGTCCAGAATGCTCAGCGAGCCGCATCAGGCAATGACAGAGGAGACTTCTGGAGGCTGAGAGGTCAAAGGGCAGTGAAGAAGAAAGACCTCCGCAAGAGCCGAGAGGACCTGACTGCCACCCCGGTCACCACACGATTCCCTGCCTATGAGAGGGTGGTCTTACGCGAAGGTACCCCCATAATTCTTGTCTACTGTGGTGCCATCATGTTTATTACTCAAAAAGACATTTGATATGAAAAGTAGTATTGTAGTTTGTGGTCTTGTACTGTGTATGTGTAGAGCAAGGCTTTGCTAACAATGACAGGGTTTAGGGGTTCAGTTTCACAGTGGCACCACCATACTAATAATGTATGCACTCATGGTACTGCAAGGTGCTTTGGATAAAAAAGTATTCACTAAATGACATATATTGTATTATGTTATGCGGTTTCACAAGAGGTTTATTGTTGCTGTGTTTTCCTCAGTGTCTGTGACTAAATGTGTATCCTGTTTGTTGGTGTGTTTAGCTGGTTTCAGGAGACCTGTGGTCATATTTGGGCCCATTTCTGATGCAGTAAATGAAAAACTGGCCAACGATCTGCCTGATGAGTTTATCATCGCCAGTAAGTACTCGCATTACTGCCAGTTCATTGAAATGGTGTATTAAATCACACTTTACTTTACAGTGTGTTACAGTATTGAGTATTGAATGTGTTTTTGTAGAGTGACAGAGACTTGTACCATGTTGTGGATATGTGTCTGTACCGGTGCCACCAAAACAGATTCCTGCATGTATACTGTGTATTAAAGTGATTCTGATTGTATTTGCTCTTTCAGAAACTGAGCCCAAGGATGCAGGGACTGAGAAATCTTCAGGAGTGGTGAGACTTAACACCATCCGACAAATCATAGAACAGGTATGGTGAACGACTCATCATTTGCTACGCCCTTGCTTCTTCATATTTTCTATCCTCTGCCTTAAGGGGAATTCCATTTAAACTGATTTTTAAGTTTTCTTAGCAACTTAAAAATCTCATTCCTCTTATGTTATGTGACTGATTTCTCATTACCATTCACCATTAGAGTGATCGTGATTATTACTTACCCGTTCTTTGCTATGTTACCAAAACAATGTTCCTCATCCCATGCTTTGCTATTACTCACCTTTGTTTGTCCTCGCTCACTGTACCCCCGTTAGTTATTTTCATCATATACCATAATGACTCAAGTTATTTGCTCCTCTCTACCTCTTGCATTTGCCATCAGCCTCATTCCCAAAATATCCCACCATGCTGTCTTCCTTTTATTACGTCTGACTCTTGCCCACAGTTGACTTTGTAACATTTCTACTAAATGAAACTTTGCCACAACTGACTGCTCACACGTTGCAAAGTAATGCGTTACTGTAATCACATAACTTTTTCCTGTAACGGAGTAAAGTAAGGCATTACTGTTCCAATTTCAGTAATCACATTACAGTTACTGACCTAACAGATGGGTCGTTACTTGCGTTACATTCTTTATTCTCTTTAACCTCTAATTGTAATATCTGAATTAGGAGTAGAGCGCACATGAATGAGCCAACAAAGTGGTAAATACGACTCGGAAAGTCTGAATTTAATGCTGTAGAAAGATTTAGTGTCTGTCATTATCTAGATACTTCTGCTGGTAATGTGGCTTTGGTCTACAATATTTATTGGCCCAATGAACGCAAGTAAGCCTAGCACAATCATTTTAGGGTGTAACGCAAAAGTTATGTAACAAGTAGTGTAACTAAGTAAAGTAAAGTAATTAATTACTTTTAAGAAAAGTAATGAGTAATGTGTAATTTATTACTTTTTTCCAGTCACGACCCCAACATTACTCACATGCTCTTACTGATTCCTCGCCATTTGCTCTGACAGAGTCCTTTCTTGTTCCCTGATTTCATGGAAGCTTACAATAGTAAATATGGCATAAAAACAGCGAAAAGAGTAAAGATTCTGGAAAAACTCCTGTCAAGAATTGTTTCTTAAATCGGGTACTATTAAGGTACTTTTTCAGTACCTTTTCAGTACTGCTACACCATGCAACACTCACCATGCCTTTTCACCTTCCAATGTTTCCTCAGGACCTCCATGCTCTGCTGGATGTGACTCCGAAGGCGGTGGACACCCTGAACTACACCCAGTGGTATCCCATCGTGGTCTTCCTGAACCCAGACAGCAAGCAAGGTGTCAAGACCATGAGGAGCCGCCTTGTGCCCGGCTCCACCCGCAGTGCACGTAAACTCTATGAGCAGGCCGTCAAGCTGAGGAAGACGTGCTCGCACCTTTTCACCGGTAGGTCATGCACTGAAAAAGGCCTTTTCAGCACCTCTTGTCTTCTCTCTTTGCTCCTCTGCTTGTCTCTTCTTCTTCTTTTTCTTTGCTCCTCTGCTTGTCTCTTCTTCTTTTTCTTCTATACACATTTTGCTGTTGTGTTTTCAGGATACAATAATTCCTATTGTGTGATTAAGATTAATACTGATTAAGTGATACACTGGAAGATTCATGCCCACATTTTTATTTTTTACATTTTGTTTGTGCACATTTAGCGTCCATTGACCTGAACTCAGCCAATGATGCATGGTACGGCAGTGTGAAAGATTCGATTCGGGAACAGCAGGAAAGAGCTGTCTGGGTGTGTGAGGGCAAGGTAAGCTTATTTGTGTGGCTAGCACCTGAATGGATTTATAATGCTGCTGTCAGAATAAAAACTGTTTTCAAAGAGTCCACTTCTCAGGAATTTGGAGAATCGTTTCCTGCCTGACGAACATGCATTTTACAAATTTTAACAAGGGTTTTCGAATGGGTTTCATGGGCTCCAAGAATTTCCTGATATAGTAATAATATAAATTTGGTAGCGACAAGTATGTGAGTTTGACTGAAGGGCAACAAAGAGTTGAGTTGTGTACGCATGAAATCTCCTTTTCTCTCTCTCTCTCTGTCTTGCATCCTCTCCATCTCAGTTGGACGGTTCGGAGGAGGACCTGGATCTCCAGGACGACCGTATGTCCTACCTGTCGGCAATGAGTGCCGATTACCTGAGCATGGACAGCCGGCTGACCAGTGACTATGATGAGGATGAGGGCGGGGCTTACACCGACAACGAGCTGGACGAGACAATGGACGAGCCCCAGCCTGTGTCGGCCATCGGTCGATCTTCAGAGCCTGTGCTGCCAGAGGAGGTAGGCATGGCCACTGCCAGTCACCGTCACCCGCCTTTTACTGCCATGTAACCCGAGTAGTGTTGCGGTGATAGGCGGGACATATGGTAACACTATTGGCTGATGATGGGTGATTTCACCCAAAAGTTCAGCTGCAGCTACGTTTTACATGCTGACAAACAAGGAAACGAGGTGACCTTTATCGTATTTAACGTGTGACCTGTAAACCGTTACGTCTCAGTCACTCTTAACATCTTTCACTCATCATTGTTTACTCATCGTTGTTTTAAAATGTTTTGCCTATGTGTTCGCATAGTGTAAGTTTGTCGTCATTCCTGTGTGTTTATCACCGTCCCTCTCCTGTGTGTAGAAACATCATCCTGAACCCCGGGCTCGTATGAGGAGGTCAGGGAGCAGAGAGATGCTCAACAGAGACCCCAGCCCACCCCCTTCTTTTGTCCCTGAACCCCCAAAGGTGAGATCCTGCCCCTCCTCCCCCAAGACGGCTCATCAAACTTGGGATGTACTAACTAAACCATCAATTCTAGTTATCTATTCTAGTTATATGTGCAGGAAGACAAGGTTCCTACCCAGGTTAGGAGTATTTAAAGATGTCCAAATGTCCATATGACTATACCCTGTATGCTGTGGTGTGTGCTATGTCACATTTCAGCATACGTAATATAGAATACCAACCAAATTCTTCAAATTCAGACAAGAAATTAGTTTCTGGAAAAAGTATGGAATTGTGAAATGGAAAATCTTTAGGAACCCTGAGATCAAGGGAACCCGCACACTTGAAAAATTGAGAATGACCCTACATATGTAAAACAAAACAAAACAAAAAGCCTGATCAGTTTTGTGTTACACCATCCTCAGTTTGTTCTCAAGAAGAATAAACTGAGGATGGTGTAAGCCAAAACATCTTTGCTCTTGTTGTTATTTTTTGTTGTCACACCTTTTCTGCCAATTTTTAAAACACGTGTAACACTCGACTTATTCCAGCTGGAGATTTCAAAACATTAAAAATACACATCTCAATCAGCACACCAAAGGTTAGAAAAACAAGTTTGTGACTGTAAGGTTGCCAGTTTGAATCCCTGGTTTGGCTTTGAAAATCTGAGTGAGGAAAAGTAAATGAATAACGCTCTCCCCTCCCTCTCAACTATCTATCTATCAATGTGCAGCAGCTCCAAGGTCTGAATGCGAGTAATGAATGTGAAGCAGCACGGTGCTGAAGGAGATGCATGCTCACCAAAACCCTTCCCTAGCTAAATAAAGGTTAAAAAAGAGGACCATTATATACTAAATGATCCTTTCCTCTGGCAGGTGCGGGCTCAGACTCGCAATGACTCATCCCGGGGTTATGACTCGCACTCCAGCAGCACCATCAGCAGTGATGCGGCCGGGGGAAACAAACCCCCTCCGCCCCCCGTGGCCCTGAAGCCCATCTATGCCCCCCGCCTCAGCCAGTCATCAGAGGAGCAGGGCCAGGGGGGGAAGGAAGACGACCCTGCCAGCCGCTCCTTCCTGGGCAAGGTCATTACAGAAACATGGTTTTTTTTTTCCACTTGCCCTTTTAGATGACGGTGAAATTTGCTTACTTGTCCAACAGATTCTTCTCCCCACCCTGTTCTACATCAGAAAAAACGAATATATATATATATCCTGGATCCTCATCTCATCCAGCACTTAAAATTCCTTCACCTTTAACTAAATGTTTCTTTCCCTGTTGGTAAATACAATGTTTTATTGAATTTGTCTTTTTTCCACTTGCTTGCCTCTGTTTCTAAAATAGAAATTGGGTGAACAGGTAATTGAATGTGTATGTATTTGTGTTCAAAACAGTGTATTTGTCTTGAAATACCATAACCATCTGTTTTTATTTCATTATAATATCACAATCATCTTTTTGTTTAATTTGGCAGTACGTTTTGTGACTTTCATATGAACCATGCCATATGGATTGATATGGATGTATTTATTATTAATCAACAAAAATGTATTGATAATTAACATTAATTTATTCTTACTAAGGTTAAGGCCTTTGAGCAGATGGACCACCAGGCCAGAGCCCAGAGAATGCTGGAGCTGCAAGAGGCAGAACATGCTCGGGTCAGTATTATTACTATTACTACTAGCACTACTACTACTTTTTTATTTAAACCTTTATTTAACCAGGCAGGTCACTTAAGAACAAATTCCTATTTACAAGTACTACCACCACTACTATCTATTATTATATAATACAGTAATGGACAGTAAGGTAGCATATTTAGTGGGGAGATGATCCTTCCAGAAGGCCTGGGGTCAAATCCCCATCACAGCAAGCGTCTGCCCTGCTGAAGTGTCCTTGAGCAAGACATTGAATCCTTTCCAGCTTCAGGGGTGCTGTACTGTAGCTCACCCTGACCTCTGACCTCCCTGTTGAAGGGGGCATGTGAAAAAGACACATTTCTCCTTTGGGGATCAGTAGAGTATCACAAAAAATGCCAACAGAAAACAGTCATTTAAGTCAGGTTTGCATGATTCAAATAAAACTTCAGCGACTACAGTAAACTAGAGAATGCTGGAGAAATGATTTAGAAAATATGCCGGAGATGCTCCTATCTACTTGTGGTAATATCACGAGGTGTATCCCTTACTAAACACTCTGGTGTGTGTTTCAGTAGACATGTTGTCTTGTAAGTATGTATTAGTTTTGACATAACTGGGCCCTTTGCCTTCTCTCTACACAGTTGGAAATAGCCCAGAAGCACCCGGACATCTATGCTATCCCAGTGAAAATGCCAAAGCCTAACCTCAACCGTCCACAGCCAATAGGGTAAGGGCATTGGCCTTTTCTGTGACATTACACTAATCAAATTAAGAAAGTTAGAACATGCACATCCAAAAAAGCAATACAGATGCAGGATAGAAACAAATAATGAAAAACATAGAGTCTGCGCAACTGCAAATCAGCTCCCAATGATTTATTAAATCAGCCATCAGTTTATATTGAACATTGAAGAATGTTTGTGATTTAATGAACAAAAACCATAACCCTCACTCAAATCAGCCTATGGGGCCATTTGCCATGCTGCCTTCTGAAAACTGATGCTCAATACCCTGTCACTTTTATTTGTGTGTGTGTGTGTGTGTTCAGCTCAAGCTCCAATCCTGAGCCCCAGACCCCATCCAGACCACCTTACACAGATACGAGGGACCACAGTCGCGATGAATACGATGAAGAGGAGTACCGCAGACAGCTGGCTGACCAAACCAAGCGAGGCTACTACAATCCGCAGAAATACAAAGACACTGAGCTGTAGGCCCGGTCAGCTAAACACAACCAGGAAATGACGCTGTCACGGCACCCACATTTCTCTGATGGGGCTTTTCGTTGTTCAGTCCTGCTCGATTCCTCCCACGTTGTCGCAGCAAGCGGATATTACTTGTTGCCTTGGTAACTGTTTCTCTCATTATGATCAAGTTAAGTGTGTCTTCACCTTGATGTTAACCCTTAAAACATTTTAATTGTTTGTAAGTAGTTACATTCTTTAAAAAGATGTCATTTTCAGCACTTGATCTGTGTGCCTCGTTTAGGACGGCACGTATTTGTTTTACTTTTCAATATTGTTGTCTCGATAAATGTTGTACTTAACATAATTTTGTATTGAAAAGTAACGTGTTGAGCCAAACTACACACACAAATGAGTTGAAAATGACACGTCCTTTTTTAAGAGTATATTTTGGAAAGTTTACCTTACACCTGTCCTGAACAAAATGGTTGATTTCTGATATTTGTGTATATATTCTTCATACATGTGTGTTTGAGTTTTTTTGTTACATTAGTAACAGTAGTTTTTTTTCCATTACACAAACACCATGCTGTACCCATACTGGACCCACCATGGGTGTGGTACAGTATCGGCACCATTTGGTTTTCCATTCAGTTACTGAGTACTGAGATCACTTGAAGTAGGGCCTGTACCAAATTATGTGTACATTAATACCACGCTTCTGACATACCCATACCAAACCTAACGGTGTGCAAAGTATAATGGAAAAAACATACCATACTGTGCCAGTATGAGCACAGCATGGTAGTTATGCAATAGAAAAACCATAAAAGAATGATACAAACTGTTTCTCTGTCTGCAGCTGCTTTGTTGTCAGATAGGTTTTAGTGTTTAGTGTCAAATCATCTCTGATTTATTGTATGCCTCAACATTCCTAATTGGATGTCTGTATAATATATATACGTGTGTGCGCGCGCCCTGGGAAGCAGCACATCTTCAAGTGCCTTGTAGCTCTGATTTCAGCTCACAGAAAGAACAGACAGCACTCGGCTATCAGAGAGGTGATGGGTACAGTGTGTGCAAAATATTGTGAACACCTATCTCCGTGAAATAGGCCAATGAACAATGGAGAAGAAAAACGTCTGGAGGTTTAGAGAGCAGTTTGTTGTTTCTTTATCGGTCAGCATTTTGACCCGTAGACTTTTCTCGAGACACACAAGATAAAACTTTGAAAAAGTTCCGCAGAAGGACAAGTTGTAGATTCAATCAACTGTTCGCTAACCCTCCCTACTGTTTTTTTTAATTATTTTTTTCATTAGCCCTTTTGGGGAGGTTGTGCAGGCTGCCTGTAATGCACTGTGATTTCCTTATTTAAGTCACCTGAAATGGACTGACCAGGTAAATCTGGGTGAAAGCTTATTGATCATTTGATTTCACCTATTAAGAAATGTGTCATGAATGGGACGTATAAATTACAGAGAGGAGACGGGTTAAATACATTTTAAGGCTGAAGACAACTGAGACATTGAGTAAAAAGGGGTGCGACTCAATATTAAGATGTTCCTAATGTTTTGTATTCTGTATAATTTTCTTTATTAGCTGCTTACAGCCAGAGACAGTCACGTTTATATTGCATATATTTTTTGTATGGCATATACAGTAAATGTGATGACAATCATGTCAGTTGCTTTGTTCTAAATGTCTGTTAGTATATGATTTACTTTCTTTGTTTGTGATCTCCCTGACAGTGAAAACAAACTCTTGTGACTCTTGGGAGTGTTTATCAATCTGAAATTCAAATAAATCATCTTGAATTTTTTTTTTTTTAACATTTCGTGTGCTTGGAATGATCAGGTTCCAGCGTCGTACTGAGCAGCTTTGAGAGATTGGCTGTTAAAAGTTTTCACATTTAAAATGGCAATACTAACAGAAAGGGTAATGAATTGCTATAGCTCATCCAAGCCAACATTGCAATGCCAGTCGATCTAATTCAGCCCCACCCATGGTTCACCAGGCGCCGCACATAGAACATCTTTTGCAAAGGATGACAATCACGGTTGGGTTCAATACATTTCTTGCATACATCAATACAGGAAATAGTCTTTTATTGTCGAGTTAGGCCCATTGTTGAATTGGGAGTCCATTCATTTTCTGAGTTAACAGCAATAAAATGCATTTGGCCCAAAGCCTGCAGAGTTTATTCAGTAGATTCTTGCATGCATTCCCCTATAGCTAGACCACTTTAGTCCAATTAAGACCATCATTTGGGTCGCCCTGCTCCAAGAGAGACAATTTGTAGGTCCATCATCATTAAAGTACATTCAATTATTATAACTATTTAAACCAAAAGGTATTATTTACTCTATTTGCCACCTAGATATGCACAAATAAATTCACAATTATCTTTGGTTATACATAAAACATGTCACATTAACACTCTGCCTAGTGAAATAATCTGTCTTCTGCTGTCATACTGTAGATTTACATGTTTATATGACAGATACTGTACAGATTAAGGCAAGTCAGTGCTGATGAGATCAAAATACTTGTGATATCAAACAAGATACAGAAAGAAAAGGTATTTAAACAAATCAAATATGGACAGACCACTAATAAATATAATAAAATGTGTGATTTATATTTCGATGGACTGTGAAAAGGGTGAGAGTGAAAGCTGAGTGGTCAGATGTAGACAGGCTGTTCTTGTGCTGTCAGCAGACGGTACATGGCTGCAGGCATCGTCTTCATGTGGATCTGGAGCAGAAAGAAACGGTGAGAAGATTCAAATGCAGCAACATTAGAGGAGACGGGAAGAAATGTTTCCTCAAAAAGCAAATTAAATTGTCCCATAACCTAAAGAAGCAGGTAATTCATGATAAACTGACCAGATTGGTGCAGGTCACCTTATTGGGGCCGTTGTGAGGAGTGGTAGCCTAAAGTCGGCCTATACTTGTTTAGATTGTGCAGTCACTAATAAGGATGTACATGAGTCGGCAATGATCTGTTATTTAGTCCTATTCTTGATTGTGTGCAACATCAATCAATGTTATCAAAGTAAAAGATTAATTTAACTTTTTTCTTAGCATCTTGGTGGGAAATTGTGGTAATTGACCATGTCAAATACCACAGAGTAAACATTCTGGGTTCTCTGGGTTCATTTTGAAGAAGAAGAAAATATCTGCACACTGTTTTCTATGCTCCCACGGTGATTTAATAGGTACAACGTTTCGACCTAAAAGGTCTTCGTCAGGTACATCTGGGTTCATTTTCCCATGTTGCCACTAACCCCAATTTAAAAGCAGATGGGATTGTGAAAGTGACAAGGAAAGTGTTTCCTTAACTATGCCCATACCTTACAGAATATTTGCAGGGTTTCACTGCAAAGCACTATATATATATATATATCTTGAAGAAAAATAAACTAGCTGAAATTTGATTAATATTTCAAAAACATACAGTAGGTGATTCTATATTTAAAACTGTTTTGTAAGCAAATGTGGTATACTTTCATGCCGGCAATCATTTTGAAAGAATAGATGTCTTTTTTTGTTAGTTTATTCAGATGGTTGATATTACATTTCGAAGTTAGACTCTTCATTAAGCGTAGTTTCATGACCAAAAAGAGGCACCAGTTCTCTATTCTGGCGTATATATAGGAGTGAATACATTCTCCTACCTCTCCCATAGCATTAGACAGGATCTGAACGATCTTCTCATGAGGCGTAGCCACGACGCTCTGGCTGTTGATCTCTATGATGCGGTGACCGACGCGGACCCCTCCCCTCTCAGCAATGCCTCCCCTCATCAGGCTACAGATCTGCAGACATGCAGTGAGATAAACACAGGTGGTCTGCTGAAACAGGATCATAATTAACACTGCAATCAATGACAGAGATGGCAAACATATCTAGCTCCGAGTATAACACGTTGAGTCACCATACGAACATCATCAAAACAATCATCTCAACTGAAGAAAAGGAGTGGCTCTACCTCCTAAAAGGTCACTCAAAAATGATACTTGACAATCAAATTGATCCTGATTCCGATAGAAGACGAAGCAATCGGGACAATTTATGAAGCCGTGTGTTTTCCCTTTTAGGTGACTGAATCCCTCAGATAAAGAACCATATAGTTTTTAAATGTTTTGAACGACCAATATGCGATACGTGCAGTCGTACAGCCAATCCAGATCATTTGGAGTGTAAATCTTACACATACACGCTACAGTCTACCACTAGGGATATATGTGACACTCCACAACTTACAGTCTCAAGACAAAATGACACTGCAGAAACATCATTCATCTGAAAGATTAAAATGGGCATATGATTCCTCATCTTGGGTTGATGCTAAATCAAATCTCCTGCTCTGAGAGAGAGGTTTGGTGAGTGCAGTCTGCGTCACAGCCATGGATTGAAAGGTCATTTGTCATTTGAGCATTTCACAACGCTGCTCCATGTCTGTTGCTAAGAAACTGTATCTCATTTGTAGACGGCGAGTGTCTCACGATGGAGATGCAGCTCATATTGCAGTACAGCTGGGCCAAATCCTTTCTATTCCATCTTTGGCTATATTACAGTAGCAATCTACTGTCCTGACACTCACAATGCCATTCTGTACGCTGAAGCCCAGCTGGTATCGGAGGTCCGGCCTGCGGATGAGCACCATGGTGACGGGCGGACACCTGACAATATTCATCTTGATCCTGGACTGGGACTTGAGACCCTGAGGGAAGACAGAGCGAGGTTAGCTATGGACTTAGACAAATCTGACTATGACATTAGAGAGTGAAAACATGTTGTGAAAACAGAGATACAGTGGAATAAGAAGGGTGCGTTTCAAAAGAGCCATGTATCCATTTATAGGAAAAACATCATTACCTTAAATCTTTTCCATCAAAGTAATATTTATTTAAGTAGAAATAGTTAAAAACCCGACCATGAAGTCCTTCATTAAGTTTCAAGTCTACTTCTATAGCCCTTCATCACAAAGCATGTCTGAAAGGACTTCACAGAGAACAAGCCTACCTAGATCTAACTAATTAATAATCTATCACAAATAAATAAAACACAAGGAAACAAAACAACATCAGTGATCACTTTAGTCT
>OMLI01031915.1:0-11285 GCA_900302605.1 Rondeletia loricata | reverse complement strand
ATGAGTCAACGAGGCGAGCTGCCTTGCCTCTGGACCCCGCGGTGCCCTCCAACCTCTCTGCAACCCCAGGGACTGGGGGCAGAGCCGGGGCCGAGGACAAAGTGTTGGCCCATCCGGAGGCGAGGAATGGAGCTGACGCTGGGCCTGCAGCTGGAACTGGAGCTGGAACTGGAGCTTGGCCCGAGGTCAAAGTGTTTGCCGAGGCCAGAACAGCGGTTTGGGCCGAAACTGAAGCTGGAGTCGATGCCGAGCCTGGGATTATGACCGGAACCGGCGCCTGGGCTGAAGTCGGAGCCGAATGGAGGCCAGTGGACACAGAGGGGGCTGACATGCCAAGCATACCCAGGGACCCGGCTGCCTGGCTGGGGCAGCAGAGGCTCCAGGCACAGGGAGAGGGCCAACAAGAGCAGGCTGCCTTCTCCTCTGTTCTGACTATGCTGGCAGAGACAGCAGAGCTACAGGCACCAGCGGTGGGAAAACCAGTAGGACTGCTGTCTAAAGCTGCCTGGACCAAAAGCTCCTCTTCATCATCGTCCAAGGCCGCTTCCTCCTATTCCTCCTCCTCCTCTTCCTCCTCTATGCCAAAAGCATCTTCTTTACCTTCCTTCTCCTCCTCTTCCTCCTCCTCTCCAGCCAGTAACAGAGACAATCAGATAACAGGATCAGACTCCGTCTCTCTGGTTGCTGTTAGCAGCAACTCCTCCAGCAGCAACAGTAGCTCCAGCTCCGGTACGGCCCAGGGTTACAGTAGCTCTATGATTTACAAATATTTCAACTATTTTTTGTTTCACTTTCACTTAAGTTTCAGAGACTTTTAAAATGGGATCAGCCAGTTTTGTTCAAGTTACTACTTTTATCAAATGTTTCATGACCCTTGGTAGTTTTTACTTTCATTTTGTTTAGTTAAGTTTCAGTTTCACACACCTCATCTCTGAATTCCATTTCAGCTTATTAAAATGTCTTAATTTTAGTTTTAGTTCACTAATTAACAACTAGAAACCCCAGTACAACTCCACAAAGTGGGATTTGTTACATTCATCATCGATAACCGTTGTCATCACCATATTATTTTCAGCATCGCTACCATCACCTTTGTAAGCATCATCATCATCGTCATCATCATCATCATTATATCATTGTTGTCCTCGTCGACATCATCATCATCATCATCATCATCATCATCATCATCATCATCATCATCATCATCATCATCATCTTCATCATATTGTTGTTGTCATCACCATCATCTCCTCCTCCTCTTCATCACCATCATGTCCTGTCCCACTCCACTGCCTCCACCCACCCATACCTCGTGACATCATCATCACTATAACAATACAGGACATCATCAATAAGGTAATATGTTAATTATCACCTCCAACATGGTTGTCAAAATTAAATGCAGTAAGTCTACTCTAACCTAAATTACTCTAATCTAAGTTTGAGATTTACCACATTTACTGTAGCTAAAGATTAATGAGATCTTATATCCCATTGTATCATATCTCACATATATATCACATCACAATACAACACATCTTCATGAAGGAAGGATAAGAGGGAATGCGATTGCACTTTCCATCTGAAATGATTGATTTCATCCCTATTGTTAAACTCTGGCCTCCCTTACACCTGGCATTCACATGCGTCTTGTGTCAGTATTTTGTGTAGATATGATTTAGTTGGATTAAATGTACACCTGACATTAAAATGCGTCTCTGGTGTACACACTGAAATTCAATCTCTCTTTCCCTTGCAAAATTCGGATTGCTGCACACTTCATCTTGTAATGTTTATGTACTTTCAGATTGACAGTAAACACCTCATCTTGCTTTTTCCCCATCTGTGAGAATCCTGACAATCCATTTTTGACAAGTACGTTATTAAGCTGCCCCATGTTTGATTTGCGTGTTCTTTGCTTTTTGGATCCATTTGCATAGTTGCTGTAAGTGGATTGAGGAAGCATTGCATTTACACTTTGTTGTTAATGTGGCCAAATGCGTCACTGACCGCCTCTGGAGGCGGATCAGGTGAACGAATCTTCAAGGTGTCTTGGGTGCATTTACACCAGGATTTGATCCAAACACAATCCGATCACCCAGGAAGCATGTTAATGCCAGCTGCAAAGGGGAAGGGGGGTCTATAGATGTCAGGCAAAATATGGTGGAAAACAAGATATTACCCGTCCATCATCCCCCTTGTTAAATTTCTCTCTGAGCATATGAGATTATTATATTATCCAATGTTACATACAGTAATATCTTTTGATTTCCAAATGTTTTCCTCCCTGCAGAGGAATCAGTGAGCAGCCTGCCAGCCTGGGATCTCCCCACTGTCCCAGAGTCTCTTCTGTCCACCGTGGGCGACCACGACGTCACACTTCCTGCCAACGTCACCAGCCCTTTCTCCACCCACCAATGGAACACCACCGTGCCCGCACGCACCGGAAACACCTCACGGCACACTCCCACGCCAACGACCGCCGTACACACGTCTCTATCGCCCACCACCACAACACACACTCTACCTTCATCCACCACACGGAGAGCACGCACTCCACCCGGATCCACCACGGCGTCACACACCCACACCACCATCCAGGACACTGTGACCAATGACAGCCTTCAGCTGAAGACAGCAACCACGACAACGCCCTTAACGACCACTCCAACTGTGACCGCCTCTAACATGACAACGCAGGTGCCGGCCACTAGGGGCGCTGTAACAATACCACCAACTACTACTGCTACTGCAACCACACAACAAACTACCAGCCTTAAACCGACCACAGTGGCTACTACTCAGCCCACAACCACCACTACTACCACAACTACTACTACTACTGTTCCACCAACTACCACCACCACAACTCGTCCTACCACCACGATAACTACCACACCTGCAACTAATACTACTACTACTACCACCACCACAACAGAGGTACCCGCCACCACTTTGTTCATCCCAGTCCAAACCACGCTGCCTCCAACTACGACCACAGAACCTCCATCCAGTACCAGTGCAGAGGGGAGTCCTCTACCTTGCAACATCACCGAGAAGTACTGGCTCAGAACAGGTACCAGAACATTTAGATTAAAGCTCCATGATTATGGTGTTATTAGTGCTTATAAAAAACATACAGTCCATGGTAAAGCTGTTATACTCAAAGTAGTGGTGTTGTTATCATTTAAGGTCATAATTAGGCCTTACCTATAGTACATTATTCACATCTTAACACACCTTCAACCAGAGTGGAGGAACTAATCAGTGAAATCATCTGGTGTAGTGTTTGATTGGAATGAAAACCTGCAGACTCTCATCCCTCCATGACACATGGTTGCCCATCCGTGCTCTAGGTGCAGAATACTGCCAATAAAAGTTAGACACCGTGCCCCTGCTTTGAGCTCTGATTTCTATCATTTCTCTTTTTATCCCTCTGCAGTTCTGTCCATCCAGCTGCGTAGGAACCGCCTGGACCTGATCCTGAAACAGAACCTGTCTAAAGGACTGAGCCACGCCCTGCAGAGAGCCCTCAATGACACCAGTGCCTACGCACAGGTCAGCCAGTCTTATCGGTTCAGTTACAGTAAACACAGATCAGTGGCTAGTAACCACAGGTCAGTGGCTAGTAAACACAGATCAGTGGCTAGTAAACACAGGTCAGTGGCTAGTAAACACAGGTCAGTGGCTAGTAACCACAGGTCAGTGGCTAGTAAACACAGATCAGTGGCTAGTAAACACAGGTCAGTGGCTAGTAAACACAGGTCAGTGGCTAGTAAACACAGGTCAGTGGCTAATAAACACAGGTCAGTGGCTAGTAAACACAGGTCAGTGGCTAGTAAACACAGGTCAGTGGCTAGTAAACACAGGTCAGTGGCTAGTAACCACAGATCAGTGGCTAGTAAACACAGGTCAGTGGCTAATAAACACAGGTCAGTGGCTAGTAAACACAGGTCAGTGGCTAATAAACACAGGTCAGTGGCTAGTAAACACAGGCCAGTGGCTAATAAACACAGGTCAGTGGCTAGTAAACACAGGTCAGTGGCTAATAAACACAGGTCAGTGGCTTGTAACCACAGCAACATGGTTTCCAGAATATTGGCTTACTGCAATATTCATCCTTCTCTCCTCACCTCATGAGGACTAATCCTCTGAATGGTGCTAGAGACGAACAGAGTGAGGTGACTAATGCAGACAGCGTTTGAGTCTGAATAGAAATTACCTATTGAATGGTAAATCAGTGTTTGCTTAGAGAGGCTATCACACACACACACTCATACTCTCTCTCACACACGCACACGCACACACACACACTCATACTCTCTCACACACGCACACACACAAATGGTAATGCTAGATAAATTATTATTTTCTGTATCTGCACTATAGCAATATAGTCAACTGATCTTTCTATTGTTCCGCTATCTGTGTATCGTTTTTGTCTCTGTCTGTTTAGATTTGTACTTCTTTTTTTCTCTCTCTTTTAGCCGCTGTCTCTATTTCTTTCTTCTTCTTCTTCTCTCTCTCATTCACGTTCTCTCTTTTCCTGTGCACTTCTCAATATCCACATTTCTCGCATTGCTCCCTTTCACTTTCTCCGTCTCCCCTATCTGATTGCTGCCTCATTTTAAGTCTATTGATTTTCTGCCAACCTGTCTATCTTGCCTGTCTATTGTTCTGCCTGTCGTGCCTGCCTGCCTCGCTATCTGTCCACCTGCCTCTCTTCATCTTCCTGTCTGTTTTTCTATTTTTATCCATTTGTTTGTGAGCCTGCAATGGGAGTGACTCAGTGACTCTGAGCCCCGGGAGGGGAGAGGAGAGGAGAGGAGAGGAGAGGAGAGGAGGGGAGGGGAGGCTTGAAGGTAAGGGCAGAGGAAAGTGGGTGGTATACAGTTCCAGAAATACAAGCCTTGACTCACCACCAGTTGTTGTCTGTGTGTTTTTCAGGACACGGTTTGTCAGATTTATGACTGTTCAAGGCTAATGCAGAAATTTGCCCTCGAGGCAGATTCGGATAAAAATTTTAAAAAAAATCAAGTACGAGTATTAGAAAAGGTGCTTACCAATGCTTTTACACCTCATCTCCACCATAGTCATCTGATTCTGAACCTGTTTTAACCTTTGGTAGAATACCATTGATTTGTTCCCTTCATATGTCTGGTTCTTCTTTGCAGTGTGTGTGTGTAGCAAACACAACAGCAATCCTGTGGATATACTTGCATCACCATGTCACAAGCCTCAGGATATACGTGCACTGCCTCCATTGAAATATAGATGTAGATACAGTAAAAATGACTTAAACTGAAACTCTCTCACTCTTCTTCTCTTTATGTGATTTCTCTATTCCTCTCATATAGGTGGAGCAGGATGAGTGCAGCCCCCATAACGTGACGCTGGCCTACTACGTGGCCAGCGGTAAAACGGTCTACATTTCTTCGGTGGTGGTCGAGGCCCTGAACGTCTACGGCTTTGACAAGCTGCTGTCGGACATCAGGCAGCACACCCCGTCGGTCAAGGCCGTGCTGGTTCCCGTGGCGACCTGGGTGCCCGCCCCGAGCATTCACCTGCAGCTCAAAACAGGTGATGAAACCCGGTGGCGTGGCAACTAGCCAGATAAAATGGATCACCGCTGTAAAGGAGGCTGATATGAATCATGAGAAAAAAAGGCTGGAACAACAATTACATAACAGAATAGCACAAAAAACCTTGATTATGGTCTGATGATGTTCATATTGGAGGTGGAGCGTTAAAGGATAAAGGGTGGTAGAGGTGAAAGATATGCAGAGAGGATGGGGGAAGAGAATTTGACTATAACAGGGGAGAAAAGAGAGAAAACAGGGCAATGAGAGAATGGGGAGGGAGAGAAAATTCTGATTATTTATCTGCTCCTTTACTCTTCTCTGATTCCCATACAAACTCCCAAGATTGCAGAGCAATGGCAAATTGGCCCATTCATTTAGTCAGCCTCTTATTACCCAAGAAAATCTGATTTCTGTGCACACACATCCAAATCAAGGGGCAGAATAACCAGTGCCATTAACAAATAGTTAATTAATAGAGTTGGACAGACAGATTTGAAACCCACTGCCTTTGTAAACCAACACATGTCATCAAGAAAATTCATGCTGGTCCAGTATTTTGATTTGATTCAACTCACTAGACAGACTTTGAGAGATTTTGCATCGGTGATGTTGAATAACTTGAAAAAAGAACTTTTGTAAATCACAAATCATATTTTTAACTCAGCTGGAAACAACTTGTGCCATGTACTCAACTTTTTGCCACAGCACCAATCAAACTACATGGCTTATGGTGTACCATATACTGTATTACTACTGCCATATATGTTGAACTTGAAGGACCCCTCCACATTGCTGGGGTGCATTGTGTATGAATTAGGCACTTGATGCAAAAAAAAGTCCACTTTTGCATAGTCAAGCCCGTAAATCCTAAATATATGTGCCAAATTATCAGCCAGAACCCAATTTGCATAGCATTACCAACTGGGTCAACAATGTGGTTGTGCCTGCAATGTGTTGTAGACTACGGGGCAAGTGTGCAGTCTTTTTTGCCTCCTTTTGGAGATGTAGCTTGCACCCATAAGCACCGCAGCCTTTGAATTTAGGCCAGAATATTGCTCCACCTCTTCTCTACCAGTCCTTTTATAGGTTTTAATAAGAGAGGAGAGAGCAAGAGAGAGCAGTGAGAGAATGGAGGGCGACTGTAGTAAATGGACAGAGACAACGTCATAAACACATCCTCCATAATCTGCTGATGCACTCAGTATTGTCTACCCTGCTCCTTCGCGGTGCAGACGTGCGTGACGCTGACAGACAGCAACTCTTTTAGTTGTGTTCATTGTAGATAGTGAGGATAATCCTCAGTTCCTTTGGCCCACTGCTCAGGTTTGTCGGTCACACAGACAACATCTACCCACAGCCAAGAGTCCACACACAGCTCGATGAAGTTGTTGCTTGTACATAGTGTTTCGATACATTTCTCTTTCTCCCTCTTTCTCCCTCTCTTTCCCAGTCCTTTGGTTTGTAGGTCTGACAACAGATAACATTAGTTGCGGTTGTCGTTGCATTTGCATTGCACTGTTACTGAATATCGTTTCCCATCTTTTCCCCCCTCCCCAAGTGTTGAGGTTCGTCGGTCCGACAGACAACATCTACTCCTGCAGCTTTGCCCAGATGCTAGAGCAGAGGCTGGAGAACGCCTTCGACGAGGCTCAGGACAAAGTACTGGAGACCTACAACAGGCTAACTGTCGAGGTACTGCATGTGTTCACTATTTTTAGTGCGATATGCAGACAGAAAAGTGTGTCATACGTGTATGTTGCATGCTAATCAGGGTTACGTGAATAATGAGGCCCCAAGGCACAATTCTGGACACCTACGCAAGACTCAGCGTTGAGGTACTTTATGCGTTTATGATAACCAATGAGAAGTATGCTGTAGGCAATGTATGTGAAGCACAGATATCACACTTTTTACATGCCCGCTACACTTTGGCTGCGCTGTTGCTCCACCCTGCAAAGTAACATGTTTATCAGCATTAAACTAGTGATGAGGCTCAAGACACTGTACTGGAGACATACAGCAAACCCACAGAAGAATGTTTATTGTATATGTAATATTAATTTGTATGACTTTTATGATTTTCTTTATGGTAATGCCTTTCAAACCTGTATAAACTCAATCAGTGCATAGCAGACTCTCTTTATATCCCTCCTGCTTTTGCAATCATAAGATATTTTGCTCGCTTCTCTAAAACTCTAAACCCTAAAACAATTTTCATAAATCATTGCAATTTTACCACCATGGATAGTCTAATCAAAGCACTTTTCAACAAGCCGATCATTGCCACTTTGTAATTTGACTCGCAGTCATCACACATTTGCTGCAAATTAACACAAAAAACACAGAAAATTGCCGTGTAACTTTCCAGTAAAAGGTCACACAAATCAAGCATTTTTGTAGCAATTATCACTTAAAGGAGGGACTTGACTGTAGGGGCACATCATGTTTTATTACCAAAGCTCGTTTGTCTGTGGTGCTGTTTTATGCTTAAACCCTTCAGTTCTCTCGTCTCTCTCTCTCTCTCTCTGGCTGTCAAGGTACTCTCATGACTGCAGGATATACATGCATACACCATCATAATCATAAAGTAGGTCTCAGCAGGCCCAACAGACAGATATAGGGGTCATTCATAATTCATCCTCTGAAATATTTATGCTCATGGAGAAATGTGATGGGAATTCCTCGTATCTCATATCATCCACTTTATTATGGTGACTCAGTCACATTATTTTCACTAGCCCACATAGGGTTCCTTATTATAGACTCAAAAACATTGTTCATCCAAAGTGTCATACTGTGTCTGGAATTGTGTAACGCCTTCATTTATGGGGATCTTAGACATCTGGTATGATGCAATGAGATATTTCTGTTTGTATGTGTGTGTGTCTGCCGATACTTGGTTGTGTGAATTATACATGTGCTCTGCCTGTATATGTGTGTGTGCTACAAATAAAGAATTGAAAAAACAACAACACTGTAAAATATTGCACTTTTGGGGCCACAATCACTTACTGAATTGGTGGATTCAAATAAAATATTACAATTGTGTGTGTGTGTGTGTGTGTGTGTGTGTGTGTTCATCTTCATCCTCAGATCCAGAGTGTGTCCCAGGAGCCTGGTTCTCCGTCGGTCTCCCTGGTGTACGTGGTGAAGAACCAGGATGCGGTTCTTAACGGGACCATCTCCAGCGGCCTCCTCAACCAGCTGACCGCTGAGCTGGTGGGCTACTTCCTCTTCTACCCGCCCCTGCTCATCGCTGAGCGTAAGTAACCCCCACAAAGCACCCTGGGAGCTGAGCTTCACAGAGGTAGAAGTTTAGAAGTGGTCAGGCCAACATTATTGGCATTCAAACAAAGACAAGTACAGACTAGTATTTTATTCCAAACTTCTGGACGCTGTTGACTTGGAGACTTTGTCGTTAGATTTAACAATGTTTCAGACCCCTCTGGAGACTTTATTTCTCCAAAGCGACTAGCGGCCCATTTAGCTAGTTTTCAACCATGGGGAACAATATTAATGTGTTGACTGCCAAAGCATTTGGCGACAAATTGGTATGGTTGATACCGATGCACGTACATCTGCGCGACTTGCTTGTCTAATCCAATTATCCTGAAATTCTGATGGTTAACAAGTGAATATAATTGAAAATGAAAATGAGCAATTCATTTGTAGACAGTGCATGTGACTCTGAAAGTTGCAATGCTCAACACAACTGTATAATGTCTAATGTTCAGCTAAATTATGCCTTTGTTACACATCAACTGTTTGAGTCTATGCGCTGTACTAATGCTTATTTCTATAACAGCATTATCAAACAGCATTATCTAAGGCTGCCATTTTAAGTGTTTCATCCAAGTTGACAATTAAGAGTGCTGAATTCAATCAATTCTTCTATCAGTTCTGATACAAGGTTGTATGGGAACTTTAGCAGACATCAGATTAATGTGCTTGTTCAGAGGTGGGCATGTAGTCCCTCCTTAGTTATTCTGTTCTCTATTAAGACAGAAGGAAATGGGTTCAGGAAACACAGGAGAGGGGGCTTGATCTTAGCCAGCAGGGGAACAGCGGACCAATAGCAGGACTGATTCTGACATTCTATTGATTTGACATTATGTTGTCCTTAAGGATGTTATTTTAGCTTTTATTCAGCACTCAAACTCAAAAAAATGAATAATACATTCCAATATATGGAAGTATTTAATTGTAATAACTCTCATATTGTGGCAATATCATACCTGGTGTTCTCTGTGAATTCCTGCCTTTATTCCGACCACCAGTTCAAGGTTTTCTTCATGGTGGAAAAGAGATGCCATGCTCTCTCCATTAAAATCGAATTTTAAGTTAATAAGATTACTTTTTGGTCATGGAAATTGATTGATTGATTGAGGTCTTTATTGATGCAGTAAAACAAGTATTGAGCATTCAATACAAATAATCTTGATCAAAAGGATAAAAACACAATAAAGCCCTGCCTAGAGCTTGTTTCCATTGTGGTCCTTTAAATCTTTGTTAGACTTTTTGTCATCTATTTAACTTCAAAGTAAATCTACATTTTGATTATAGAGAGTCCCCATCTTCCTCCATTTCAATTTTTCGTTCTTAGAGCATGAGCATGGTTTTTCTTCAAGGTAAAGGCCTTCTTAAGTCACATTAAAGCTGGGGTAGGCAACTTTGGAGAAATGAGCAAGAATTTGAAAGTATACAACAACAAAATCCCTCCCTCGCTCTCTACTCCCTCCCTCCTTCCCATAACTCCTCCCTCCAAACAAGGCTCAAGCCTCATACACAATTCAGCCGCCAATTTGATGTGCCTTAATTCTCAATGCAGTCTCGCCACCCAACGGTTCGTACTGCACAGTGTATCTTGACGGAAGATGGAGGAGCGCCTCGTACACAATTCAAAGTCTTGTTTGGGCTAGCAAGCTAGCGCTAGCTAACTAGAGCTAAGGTAGGCTAGCTGGCTAGCTACAGAGCTATCAATAGTAGCTCTAGCTTGCTCTAAAAAGTAATCCGTCTTGTAAAGGCTGGTTATTTATACCAAACCTAGCACCAAAAAAAGGAGGGAGAACATTTCATCGAAAATAATAATCACAATATTTTATTTATGTTATAGATCAGGTCTTGAATAAAAAGTCAAGTAATAAAATATGTATTAAACAAGATTAATTTACTGAAAACATACATTGTTTACTAGTCGCTATGCCAACCAGTCATCTTCTTCGGTGGTTTGATCACTTCCGGTTGAAAACGACAGATTCTGACAGTCTGCTGCCAACAAAAAGTTTGACATTTTTCAATGTATCCGCCACTCCGTTGTGAACGGAGCTGCTCTCCGTTGCATCAGGTGCGTGCATGTGCATGTCTGTCAATTGAGAGGGGCAAACTTAATAAATTCAAAATCTTTTACACAAAACACAACTCTGCTAGCTCAATCTATAACTATAACATTAGCCAGCAAAAAAATGTTTTGTCAGCATAGATTAGCCATTGCGGTTACAAACACACCAGTGTTGCCAACTTAGCGACTTTGTCGCTATATTTAGCGAGTATTCAGACCCCTCTAGCGACTCTTTTTCCAAAAAGCGACTAGCGACAAATCTAGTGACTTTTTCTGGTGTTATTGGAGACTTTTGGAGACTCTGAGGTGAAAGCACGTATCATTCTTACTCTTCTCAACGAGCAGCGGGTGCTGCCGTGGGCCCC
>OMLI01031914.1:0-11080 GCA_900302605.1 Rondeletia loricata | reverse complement strand
TGTGTGTGTGTGGGTGTGTGTGTGTGTGTGTGTGTGTGTGTTGGAGAGAGAGAGGGAGAGTGATCTCAGAGCACAAACGGATGCAGTTAGATTCATTACCTAATGCATCTAGCGGCCTCTGCTCCATATCCATTTACAGTTATTACAGTGCAGTTTTATTCTTAGCTAGGAGGCTGCAAAGGAAAAGGTCCAACAGTGCTTACCTCTAATTTACATTTCATTTTGTGATCATGTCATTGACTTGGTGAAAGACACTGAAATGACCAAGAAAGTAGATAATCTTATTCCTACTGTACAACGGTGAGCTTTACTGCAGTGAGTTTGTCCACAGGGACACGGAGACCCACCCTTCCCTCCCTGTCCACATGGTGGCAGCATGGGCCACCTTATACATATTTAATTGACTGACTGACTGGCTGTCAAATCAGGTGCATGGGATGAAGACCTATAACCTTCTTTGTTTATCTGTCTAATACATTTAATAATTGCGGCAGGGTTTGTAGGCCATGGTTGTTATCACTCTTTTAATCTGTCTACCTGTGAGGCTTTAAATGAACCTGGAGGTGAGGAGAGAACACTGCTGGTTTGGAGTGGGCTTAACTCTGCATCTGGAACCGTCCCAACCTCCAGTCAGCATTTCCCACTGTGGGACCGACCCTGCAGCGCAGCATTATCATAATGGAAAGTTATTAATCTAATCCTACTTTTCTTTGCTGCCCAACTCCCAGCCCACTGGAGGGACTGCAGGCATTGCTGCTGTCTCATAATGACTTATAGTTTTGAACTGAATCCCAGTGCTTTCATTTTTCAATGAAGTATTCTGCTCTGGCAAGAAACCCCCCCCTCCCAGTTACTTTTGTGTGTGGGCTCTCATAACTGAATTGAAACCATTTGGCTCTGACTCAAACTCTGGGGAGATATTCAAGGGGACTTTCAATGCTTTTTGAAAAGACTGGCATGTAATAATACTGTAATAATACTGTAATACTGTATGCCCTACTCAAGGATACTCTATACATACAAACAATATGTGAGATTTTAGCGCCCGATCGAACAGGACATTTCCATCTCATAATTCTACCCAAAGAGGTCAAGGTGATAGAAGTGTATTCAGCCGGAGGAAAGTCACTAAAGTCACCAAGCTTCAAGATCAGTAACCCTCCCACTCCCACTCTGTATGTTCTCTCCTCCCTCTCCACCTCCTTTTTCCTCCTCCTTCTTGCTCGTCCTCACTCTCCCTGCCCCATATCTCTAGCGGTCTGTCTTCCTTTCTTTTTCTTGCATGACTGATTCTCTTAAGAGAGAGTGAATGCATGCGTCAAGGCATGACATAGAGGAAATATGTGTCTGTTGCACGTGAGCAGTGAACAGGAGACTTACAGTAGGTTGCAACAACAAGAACAAACCACGCCAGATTTCTGCTCCTGCATCGGTGATGGCACTCACAGCTCAAGCCTGGTTCCTGAATCTAATACCATGTGATTCGTTTATGGGCCTAAACACACCAGCAATCTCATGTAGCGGCTCTGCTCATGTACAAATCAATAGTAGGCAGTGGCGTTCGTTTTTGAGACCGGCGCTCTACAGCCACATTTCCTTATTGGATCAGTGTGGCTTGCTGCTGGTGTTCACGGTGGAAGAGGGCTGGCTAAGTGCAGATAAAAATAGCCGTCCGTTCCCTAGCCTGCAGCAAAACAGGGGTCTCTCTTTCTGCCTCTGTGATGCTAAAGGAGTGTGATGCCTGCTTTCTACCTCAACACACTTTTATTACCCATAAAGGTCACACAGAAAAATAGCTTTCTTCAATCTGTGCTATTCACGTTTAGCCTTGTTACACATGATCACACCAGTTATAATAATAATAATAATAATAATAAACTGATATATAATTATTCCATGTTATGATGTCATGCACAACATAGAGCATTAATTACTGTATGCGTTCTTTAGAGGATTCCTTCCTGCGTCAGGATGACATTTGGATGCTGGACGGTGATGAGCCCCTGTCCCGAGTCCCGCGCCCCGATCACCTGGACTTCCTACGCATTACGCCCCCCGAGGATGACATCATCGGAGACACGCCCTACTATCCCAAGCTGGAGTGCACGGTGAGGGCTCACACACACATGGCAGCACAAGCGTTCAGTCCCACACATGCTACTGTATGACTTTGAAGACCAATATTAGCTGTTTTAGTTGTTTTAGAAAACCATAGCACTCTTTTTCCCTCGGGAACTGTGACCCCTGGAGGATTTCTCTCCACTCAGGCATTTAACCACCTGATCATGAATTCTTAGAAATGTATTAACAGGTCAAGGATTCTAATCTGTGGACTGAGGTCCCAAGCCAAAACTGACTGGAATCATTTCGCTCAAACATCTCTTGTTCAGAGCGCAGACAGGAAAATCTTCTCTTCTCTTGCAACCTAGTTGGAACGTTTCTGTAACCTCGCACTATACAGAGTAGTTAGTGCACTTTCTCTTTGTTTTTGAGCAGAGCTTGCAACGGAAACTTGCTACAGGGCACGTGACTTAAGTAATCCTACAGTATGTGTGCCTTCCAAACAAATGCACACAGAAACCACTCCTGTCTCCGGGTGCTTCTAGTCTTCACTGAGGCAAATAAACAGGCTGAGGCCAAAAGAGAGGCGTCTCTGCAGCATGACAAGGACTTCCAATACACTTTTCTCCCTCCAGTGTAAACGTCAAGCATGCTCTCCACTACAACCACTACAACATGATGTCATAATTCTGATTCGTCTGGCAGAATGATGAGGAAAAACGATTACTGTCCCAGTCAGTCAGTCCAGATTCCATCATGCTATCTGGCAGAGTGACTTGGCTATCATACCTGTGGCTGAAGAGGCTGGTTACCTGGGCGTGGCAGTAGGTGGGTAGTGTATCAGCGTGCCAAGGCATTGTTTTCCCAGGACACAATAACTTCCCCCGCCTGTAACCTCCATCGGTTAACATGCCAGTACAAAGGCTATACTGTAGCTCTCATCTCGTGTTGAACAGGCTTAGGCACTCTGGATCATTATGAAGGTGTCAGTCATCTTACATACTCGCCTGTGGCGTGGCTCCGTTGTCACCGACTTGGTGTCATCCATTTCCATGTCTTGTCTTTCAAAGAAACACTCAGAAACAATCACACTTCTCTATTGTACGATGATGCAATTTCAGTGGCACTGTGTTGTGACAGCTGACGCAATCCATTGGTGTACACTTGATAGTTTTTGTGTTTGACCTGCAACCTGTAAGGGTTTTTTCTGCCTCCTATTTTGAGCCGATATGTGTCAAATCGTCACAGTCTTGTCTATCAGAGGTGGTATAGTAGTGCCTCTTTGTAGTACAGCCTCTGTGGGGGATTTAATGTACTATATGTGTATGAAATACCACTACTCTTACATAACCTAATGCCCCGGCCACAGAGGCCCCCATCTATGTGTGGATTTGCTTTCATTTCTGGGTAAATGTAATGATGCATATAAGAATGTCATTATGAAACAAATGTAATGTAATCACGAAACGGGATTAAGAACATTACAAAGCACTCTTTAAAGGTTTGAAGTGGGCTGTATGGTAGATCTGGCTTGGACTGTGCTCAATCCGGCAGTCTGAAGGAATGCATTCAGGAGGAGTGACCTTTGGTTGCTATAGGCAACCATGGCCTTAATAGGGTTCGCCTTTATATGTAAATCTCTCGAGAGTTAGAACATGTTTGAATAAGGATAAGCTAAAATGCTGCTTGAAATCGGTTGAAATTCCTCTTGTCACACACAAAGTTTCGAAACTTTTGGAACCTTCTTAGAAAAGTCTCACCTGAATTGTGTCTTCAAAACAAAACTACCATTCTAAATCAAAGAATTCACTGCCTGTGTTCAGTCCTTATTTTCATTTTATTTCAAGATTATATTGAGATTCATTCATTTCTCTCCAACAAAATCCAGTCCTGTTCAGCCTGAGTGTTCCTGAGCTTCTGACCACACAAGGTTTTAGTGTTAGCTGACTAATCACTATGGCCTAAGCCCTGTTGTAATGGTCCACCGCTGAGCTGTGCAGTGCTGGGCCGGGTAATAGGGCTGGACCTCTCTGTCTATCCACCTGACCACTGAAAGATTAACTCTCCCTCCGTGTTTACACCGTTGCCTCGGGCAGCCGTCTTACGGAAGTGAGCGAAGGTAACCAGACACCTGTGGTGCAGGTCCCTCCCAGGCAGGGTGGGAAGGAGGCGGGCCCAGACTGGGTAGACCAGTGTGGCAGATTTTTTTTTTCCAACCTGAGGGGCTTTTCTCACACACCCGTAACAGCACAGAGGACTGTCCTGTAAACTGAGACAGACGCACGCAAAAGAGGACTGACCTATGCAACACAGCAGTTTCGTGACTGACTCCAGGCTCTATACCGGAACATGCACAACGAGAGCCCGCAACTCTCCAGACAACGCTCCTTAACTTGTCGGAATAGTTGGGAACTTTTTCAGATGTTTGTGAAAGGCGGGTGAACTCCTTCCTCCTGCTTTCCCAGGAAGATTATACCAGGACATGCTTCCAGCCACTGAACAGCGTGACTTCACTCAGGACGTCAGCGGAATCGTACTCGCACAGAGGGAAGTGAACTGTACTACTGACAATATACAGTAGATACTAGTCTGTATGTGATATAGAGAAAGTCTACTATGTGCAGCCTAGTGGTGTGTAGCTAAACAGGATTAAAGGATAGTGTTGTTATAACTGCCGCCCTCCTGGAGAGGGTAAGAGGAGCTGGGGGGATTTGTCCACACAAAGGCTTTTTGTTCCCAGGCAACGGTAGAGGTGGAATAGGAGCAGGTTGGATAGCTGGAGGAGGGGAGATGAACCTTTTGTGACATTTTCAATGGACACTCTGTGCTGGAGCTGCTACCTGGCGCGGTTTGCCTCTATTAGCTGTCAGTGAATGCCACAGGTTGAGTAAAAATGGACAGTGTAAGCAATAGTTCAGATGGACAGGGGAAGCAACCCTCTAGTTCCTTCCTGAATGTGCTGTCCAGTATCTTCACCTGGGAGAGGTCTGCTTCTCCGGCAGAAGTGGAGACGGCCGTGTTGATATCTTTCAAGGACCTACCTGATGATGAGAGTACTCTGGCTGAAGGTGGTCAAACTGCTACACATTTTAACAGTGACAACAAGTGCAAAGTGGGGGGAGATATGCTTCAGGATGATGTGGCCACTCCCTGTGATAAAGGGCAGAATGTTGAATCATGGGAAATTAAGTCCTGCAAGGAGTCTAACAATCAAGGTGAAGCAGCAGCTGCAACCTCAGCTGACACAGATTTGGTCCAGGTCACTATGGTGGAAACCTATAGCGACACAGAAACTGAGGATGAGGATGCCCTTAGCAGCATTAGCCAATCAGGGACGGTCACTGGGACCAGGGAGCCCCTCCCCCCTGAGGGGGACAGTAATACAGTGAATCATGGTGATGGCAACACGGGTCAGCTTCCCTGCACCAGTCTAGCCAGAGGTGTCATCGAGGCAGAGGCAGACTACCAGCTGCCTGTGTTCAGAACACACAATATTCTGGAGAGATCCCTCAAACACGCCTCTGATCTGTACGCAGCCAGGTCCGTCAGCAGAACTAACTCTGGGACAGATCTGCTCTCCACCATTTCTGAACGGGGAGATATCTGCAGCCCTGAGGAGAACACCACCGCCAAGCCTGGGCATGTGCAAACAATGGGGACCGGGGTGAACACAACTGGCAAAGCAGCCATTAGCTCCAGGAGCATAGATGTGGGAACAGATCAAACCAACATGTGTGCTGGAGGAGACTCTTGTTCTGTTCCTTATCCCTCCGTCACCTCAAGACCTCTGGCTTTGGAGGCTGCAGCTGATTATGCTGCCACCACCTCTCCGTTAAAGCAGACAGAAGACCTAGACGAGGGACAGAGGGGGGAGACACCTATGCAGATGGCTGGGGCTGAGGAGGGGAGTAGGGAGCCTCACTCCAGCCAGCTCTCCTCCTCTCTCCCCTCCAGCCCCAGGACACCTGAAGTCTCAGTCCAAGCCTCCCTCATCCCAGAGGTGCAGTCGGACACTATCGATAGGACAAAGCACCTTTCAGGGTTCGGGCATCCCACGTCGCTGTCATCTGTTCCTGGAGAGTCCCCAGCCGTCATCCAGCCAAGTGCCATTCCTACCTCGCCTCAAAGTCAACCACACACGACTGCCACCAGGACACCAGAAACAAATACACCATCTCCAAAGCCACCCCTTCCCACCTCCGCCACCTCATCCCCCCCCAGGGGCACGCTGCTCTCTCCAGCCCCTTCCTTCCAGCTGCCAGCTCTCTTCAGTGGGATGCGGGTGCTGAAGAAGGGAGCGGTGGGGGAGGACAGGGAGATCAAGCGGAGGGAGAAGGACGCTGACCTGGCCCTGCTCAGCCTGAAAAAGACGGTGAATAAAGCCAAGCTCTTCCCCGAACAAATGACAGCCACTCCAGCCAAAAAACGGACCGAGCCCAAACCAGCGGCTGAAATTAAAAGCAATGTGCAGGGACAGCTCAATCAGCTGCTCAGCCTAGACAACCAAGACGAGACCAACAAGTCTAAGGAAGGGCAGGATCCTCCTCCTGGACCCAGACAGAAGGAGCCTGAGAACGGAGAAGAGGGGGTGACGGAGAAGGCTCAAGCCCCAGAAACCACCATATCCCCACTCGGAAGAAAGACATCCTCAGACTTGGCCTATGAAACCTTCAGGAGCATCTTTGGCCCCAAAAATTTGAAAAAGGAAACAACAGAACCTATGGATCTCGAGGCCGTGAAAAAGAAAGTCAAGAATGAAAAGGAACATCTGAAGTCTATCTTTGAGAGAGCCTCCAGATCTCCTGGCAGTGAACTCAAAAGTCCCACAGAGGTTAACGTATGTCGTCGAGCCCCTGTATCATTTCAAATCACTACACCGCATACCACCACACTTGCTTGATTCATCATATCATAGCTGATTTAGATTTGGAGAATTTCATATCATGGTGTAAATGATGAGAGCCTTTGAAAGTGGTTTGTATTCGATGCTTTCTTGGGCATTTACTACAAAGAAGAAAGACAAATAATGCCTTTTGAGAGAAACTGATGCTCTAACTTTAGGTGTCAGTGTCAATTCATTGACCGGGGAATATACTCATGATGTTACATGTTTTTTCTCCGCCTAGACTGAGGTCACATCCCCTACAGACAGCGAGGACCGGACCCCAGGGCGTCTGCAGGCCATCTGGCCCCCACCCAAGCCCAAGGATGAGGAGGAGAAGGTGGGGCTCAGGTACACCGAGGCAGGTGAGAACCTGGATCTTCAAACTGGAGCTCATAGCGTGAGACACTGTTGCCTGTATTTACATCTCAGACTAGGAATGCTGACCGAGGGTCACACCAGATAAGTTTACACACACAGCTTACACTGATTGGCTCTGTGGATACGGGCCAGTGCCTCTATCACAGAACGGTATCGTCTGGATGGGAATTCTCCTGTACCTGTAACGACAGGTACTCAATCTGAAACAAAAATAGACCCTGAGCAGACATTTTACTCCCAAAAGTCTTAATCTTGCTGGCTTATCTAATAGGGAAGTGAGACAAACCATGCAGAGCTAGCTAAGTCTCAGCACCAAGGTGTAAGATATCCTTTAAACCCATCTTAAGAAAGAATGCGTGGGTCTTAGGAAGGTAAAAACGTTTTAGACTCTGGGCAGCAGGCCATGTTTGGCCCGTCTTGCACTCTAAGGATGGACCGTTGCACAAATAGGTTAAAAGCAATGGGCTGATTCAGTTACAAAGAAAAGTGCATTCTTTTCATGTTCTGGGTGCAGTGATACTGTGTTGCCTAAAAATGGACAATGTGTGGCTGTCCTGGATGTTCTCTGTGGTGTAGCTTCATCCCGGAAAACAGATTAAGACCAGCTAGTGTGGACTGTTCTGGTGGTTTTCAGTCTTGGATCTGCCTTTATCTTTGTCTAGGAATTCGAAAAGCAGAGCAAAGGTCCAGACTGTTGGATTTATAGATAAAACAGTGTGCGTGTGCGTGTGCGTGTGCGTGTGCGTGTGCGTGTGCGTGTGCGTGTGCGTTTCAGTGGTAACAGCCTTGGTACTCTGGTTTCTAGCCTGAAGTTATACATGTTCCCAAATATTCATTTTAACGTGAATTCTGTTTTAGGCTGAATTTTTCACTTTAACAGCTTATAAGTACTAATGGATGCACTTGTGTGTTGACCTGACAAATGGTTTTTTTTATGGCAGCACTCTGTCATATTACAAATTAAATATTAGTGTGGCATTCACATTAGCCAGCAGTGTCATTTAAAACAGGTTGGTTGAGTTGGAAATACAGCCCTTATAGTGAAAGTGACCCACCTTTCAGTAGAATTCTACCAGTCAAGACAGAAATATGTCTTGTTTGTAGTATGCTAATCCTTCAGCCAATAGTTAATAAGAGAATTCTACATAGATACATCATTTTATATCCCCACAATGGCACAATAAGTAATATCTCTCTCTCACTCTGTAAATGCAACAAAATACTAGCAATGAGTTGAGATTATTTTATGGGCGGCCTATTAAAATGAAAATCCCTCCAGTGCATATGACCATGATCATTAGACGTACTGTGTGTGCCAACAGATAAGGTGTGTGTTGTAATGCGAGTGTCCTTGTTCTGCCTCCTTTTAGAGCACCAGGCTGCCCTCTTGCAGCTGAAGAGAGAATGCAAGGAGGAGTTGGAGAAGTTACATGTAAGTCATCATATGACTTCCGCAAACATTTTGAAACACACTGAACACTGACTGCAAACATGTTATGCACCTGAGAAAATTAGCCCAGGCGTCCCTGTGAGGACAGACTAGTTCCTTCAGCTGGATTTTGAGGCCACATGTTAGCACAGTTTAGCACAGATGCACTTCTGGTATACAATATTAAGCAGACTGAGTTGAAATACACTAAAGAAAGTTTTAGCAATACAATTGTGACAGCAATTGTGTGAGGTCTGTGAAATTCAATTATGTTTATGAGTTCCTTGTGGAACATCTAGTCAATCATAGCAGTTTTCTTCTCCTTACACAAGATGGCGCTAAGTAAGCATGAAATCTTTAAGTCAATGGCTGGCTTGCTGCAAACTCCTGGCGAGCGCTAACCCAGTATGGCTCTCTAAAACCCATCAGATGTCACGGCTGTTTGCTAGTTGACTTCTGGATGTGCATTGTTGGTCAACCTGTCAGTGAAGTCCATTCTCGTTTCTTCTTCCTGTTGTACACACTCACATTCCCAGAGAGTCAATGCTCTCTAAGTAATGTCTGGGTAATGAAGAGAGATTCACACTGACCAGTCATTTTGTAAGCTTACAGTGCTTAAATAAGGCACAGAATGTGACACATAATATTCTTATTATGAATAAAAATCATCAAATTAGATCAAAATGTGAGCACTTAAGAATTACAACATTGAAACAGTATTTTAAGTTTTCATAATGTCCTGATCCATGACTCTGACATGACATTCAGCACTTTCATACCAAGAGTGGAATGTACTGAGGTGCCGAATGCATTTATCTCACTTATTCATTTATTCATTGAATATGGTATTACTGGATTAAACTATTTCAGTGATTTAAGATGCAGTCGTCTAAATGAGGGCAGATTCCTCTTTATGGAACTATAAACTATATAGTGTTATAAGGAAGTGCAATCTGATTTCCACTGACTAGAAAGATCACAGTGACCAGATGTAATGCTTTTAGACTGATCCTTTGAAAGAATGAAGAAGGAAAGAGTGTTAACTCTGCCGGTAACACGATGATGACAAGAAGGATATAATTCGGTATGCTTGCCACCCAGAGTGAACTGTCTTGTTTGCCATGTTTTATGCAAACCTAGAATATGTAGCTGTGATATCATGACTTCCAGATGTTTCTCTTATGATATGAGAAGATCATTAGTAACACACACAGAGATAAGCTCACTCTAACCCCGTGTTGAAGATGGCGGTGTTTTGTTCAGCAGAGGCTTTACAGGAAAGGTGGACTAACTTAAAGCCAAGTTTGAAACATTTTCTCACAGGTCTAATTGTTTGGTTTCCTCTTTCTACCAAGTTGATCAAGAGTCAAACTTATACCCATGGAAGACACACGAAAAACCATGCTGCTAGTCATATTACGTAATGTATAACGTGGAACAAATGCTTTATGGAACGTTTTCTTGAAAAGTCTGTTGAACTCAGAAATTATGGGTTTCTCAGTCTTAGTCTTCTTAAAGCCTTTAATTTGACGCTGACCCTCAAAGGAGTGACGCTGAGGAACATGTACTGCAGTTAGGCCATGGGAACGGATGGGAACGTGCCGAACTCACTTTCTAAACTGACCACAAGTTAAATAAGGAACATGTGTAAGATTCATTGCAAAACAATTTCCCTTTCTTCTCAAATCAATACTGTCCCTTTGGTTGGATTATTTGTCATTGTTTGAAATGTCAAATGAACACTGAGCTTTGCAGATTTTCATTATGTAGCCAGTTATTAACTTTGGTTAGAAAACAATTATGGAAATTAAGTCAAAAACAAAGCAAAGATAATTTTGATATGAATGTGAGAGTCCCCATATTCATGTCATTTCATTTCATAAGGATAATCATACATTTGTCGTCCAAGTTCATTCAAGGAAACCTGCAGTCAACTACCTTATATGGTAATTTTACATGCATTGAAATGAGTCTGAAGTTTCTGTTTTTGCTTTGTTTCTGGCATTCTGCTGTGGCTCTTGCTCCTTGCAGGCGGACTTTGAGCTCCAGGTCTTCCAGTTGCGAGGTGAGCATGCCGCCTCAGTATCGCGGCTGGAAGGAGTCCTTGCCCAGATGCAAAGAGACCGGGCTTACGATGCAGGTCAGGAGCGCACTGAGGTCCGCGAGGCCTGCGTGTCCACCGAAGATGACCTGACACCCAAGGCCTTCCGCAACGTGTGCATCCAGACGGACAGGGAAACCTTCATCAAAACCCCCGAGGGTGAGGGCGGCTGGGCGGCCCAGAGCCCCACCCAGAACCTGCCTAAGAAACTCAACCTGGACTCCAT
>OMLI01031908.1:0-13044 GCA_900302605.1 Rondeletia loricata | reverse complement strand
CTTCCGATCTTATTTGGCACACTGTTGTGGATGATGATTTGCCAATTATGGGCACCTGTAAGCAACTACTATTGACAGTCTGCCAAATTCCCAGTTAAACTATGAAGATGCATAGTGGAGAGACAGTCCAGTTTTTCCTGTTGGCAAAATTCCTCTGGCAGGTGGCATTTTGAAGGCAAATAAGAGTTTGGAGTGATGCTGTAGCTGGCTGCTTTATAAAGCCACATAGGTGCTTTCGGACCGCAGGAACCTTTTCATAGTTCTAAGAACTATTGGAGGAACTGTCCTCTTTTTGTTGTGTTCGCACCGCAGGAACTAGGAACTATCGTAGTTCCCAGAACGCTGTTTTGAGGGACTTTTTTAGCTCCTACTTCAGAGTAGGTACTCTCCCAGCAAAGAGGAACCTTTGGTGACGTAGGTGTATGGTGATTGGTCGACCACGAGCCAATACACCACCGTTGACGTACCGTTCCTATTGGCGGTGCGAATGCAAACAGAAAAAGCCCTTGAAGGAACTATTCCTCCCCAGGTCCCTAGTTCCTAGTTCCCCAGTCCCCAGAACTGTTTGGTCCGAAAGCGCCTTATAGTCTGAAGTTATCAAATATCTATGTGTCTCTATCTGCTTCTGGAGTAGTGCAGAAAGGGAATTCATTCATAGTCACCTGCTACAGAGTAATATGAAAGACCTACACTGAACCTCAGCCATGATATGACACCGCAACTCATTGAGCCCTCATTGAGCTGTTGGTTTTCAGGTAAAGTACGGTAAATGTCATAGGGCTGGTTTCCCGGACAGGGATTAAGCCTAGTCCTAGGGGACTTAGGGGTCAGTCCTGGTATGTAGTAAGCTTGCAGATCCTCCTCTCAGGGAGAGATAATTGGATAACTGGATATTGGGTGTGTATACTGTCCCACTTCACATATCCTACTATTGTGCTAAGTCATCATGGAGAAGTGGTCTTAAATAGCCTCTCAAGGGGGGTATTATAGCGTCTTAATCCTGCCAGCTACTCCACTACGTGCTTGTGTCCACATCACACAGCAGTACCAGCCTAGTCATGGTGGTGATGTAAGTGAGCCCATGAGCACTAAGCCATGTCTGCTCAACCAGGAAATATAAATAGCACTGTGTGACGCCATCTGGGGATGGTCTGTGCTGCACGGCAACAAGCTGCAGTCCTTGGCCAGGCAGTGGTTGCCATGGAGACCCAGGGGCGCTGCGAAGGAAGTGATGAGGGCTGCATGTCAGGCTGAAGAGTGGAGGCCAACCTCCTGTCTGTAACCATTTATGGAAGTCTACATGACACGGATGCTAGGCATATGAATCTGAAACTTGAACTTTGTATAAACCCTCTTGGTAGATTAACAGGGTTCCCACAGTCCTGGAAAACCTGGAAACATCATGGGATTTTGAAATAGTATTTTACAAGGCCTGGAGAACTTGTGAAAAATGATAAAAGGGAGAAAGGTTTGGGGAAAGTAATGAAATATTTTAATTAACATAATTAAGTTAATTAATGTTTTTCTTCAATACTGTCAAATGTCACAAAAAGCTGTGGCTGTCTCCGATACAGTCTAGACCTCCCTGGTAATGGAAAAGTTTTGGAATTTCATCAGTGAAAAGGCGTGGGAACCCTGTTGATATAAGTCCTGTGGTGGTATCATGAGAGAACACTTTCGATTGTGCAATGTTAAAGAAAGTGTAGAGAAGTGAAAGAGGAATGCAAGTCTGACCCAGCCAGTCAGTGCATGATGAGGCAGCAGTCATGCACAGCCTTGTGTGGGCTTATTGGTATCAACTAAGCATTCAAATGACTGAATTATCTGAAGTAGACCTCAAACTTCTCCATTGTCCTGTCTATACAAAGATTGTACGTTCGATTGTGCAATGTTAAAGAAAGTGTAGAAAAGTAAAAGAGGAATGCAAGTCTGACCCAGCCAGTCAGTGTACGATGAGGCATCAGTCACGTACAGCCTTGTGTGGGCCTCTTGGTATCAACTAAGCATTCAAACTCACATACATTATGCAGCGCTACTCTTTACTGCCTCTCTCCTTCCACTCTCGCACTTCTCTCTTTCTTATTTTCTGTACTGCACCTGCTCTTACATCGCATCCCTTTCCCTATCCCCTCTTTCTTATCTCATCCTCTCTTTCCCCTCTCTCTCTGTCCTCATTCTTTCTCCCTTGACTTTCTGTATTTTTCCTCTATGTCACTTACATTTCCTTCTCTCTCTCTCACTCACTCTCCTCTCATGCCCCTCCTTCTCTTCTTCAGATGTCCACCAGGGAGAAGCTGATCAGCCGTGTGATGAAGGAGGAGCCTGTTGGCTGCACGAACAAGGTGACAGTGGTGGGTGTCGGCATGGTGGGCATGGCCTCCGCCATCAGCGTCCTGCTCAAGGTGAGACAGAAAGAAGGATGGGAAGGGGGGAAGGGGTGAAGCGGAGAAAAAAGAGATGAGTAAATGAGGGATAGAGCGATGTAGTATGAAGAATGATGGCAACATAGTGATGGGGGTGGTTGTTTGTATGTCAGTAAAGACTAAGAGAGGGATGAAAGGGGCAAAAGGGATTGGATTGAAGGTAGGTGGGATAATAGCTTAAAGGGTAAAATGGGTGATAATAGAGAGTAAGGACTTAATACAGGGAACAAAAGGGAAATTATGGCTAGGGATAAAGGGTGTTAGGTAAACCCTTGAGAAGAAGGAAGTCAGACATCCATGAATGGAACAACAAATCCAGAGCGTCACATCTAGCATTTTGAGTAGAATACCAAGGATTTGCAAAAGGGACCTTGAACCAAGGCCAAACCTCCAAGGGCTGCAGTTACATTGACTCCAGTAGCGTTCCCCTGGGACTGTCCTGGCCCATTCACAACAGTTTAGCTGTCTCTTTGCCAATCGAGGAACAACAGTCATAGAGAAACCAGGTCACAGATCTTAGTATTAACACTGCTGTGGTTTGCTGAATAGAGAGAGCCTGAGGTTGTTGGTGCGTTGTTCTTTTCCTTTATATCTCTTATTCACTGAAAGAGATTAACAGGTTAGTCGCTTTCAGTAAGCCTCATTGTAGATTAATCTAACTTGCAGATTTACTGTAAGGTATATACAGTATACGGTGAGTGGTCAGGATGACTGTGTATGTATGTATATGTTAATCAGGGCCTGTGTGACGAGCTGGCCCTTGTTGATGTGATGGAGGACAAGCTGAAGGGTGAGGCCATGGACCTGCAACATGGATCCCTCTTCCTCAAGACACACAAGATCGTGGCCGACAAAGGTGAGAATATCCATCAGTATTATAACTAGGAGTAACTACAACATATCACCTTTGCAAATACATTTTCATCCTGGTATGATACTCCCTTTATTGTCATAATGGGAATCTTTGAGTATGTAGCTTTAATGGAGCATCTGCCATATCGTCCACTTGCCAGACTACAGTGTGACCGCCAACTCCAAGGTGGTGGTGGTCACTGCTGGGGCCCGCCAGCAGGAGGGAGAGAGCCGTCTTAACCTGGTGCAGCGCAACGTCAACATCTTCAAGTTCATCATCCCCAACATCGTCAAGTACAGCCCCAACTGCATCCTGATGGTTGTCTCCAACCCAGGTTAGACACATGGACAGAAGAAGGTGTGGGTACATAAGATTAAATAGTGCCCCGTGAGGAGAGAAGGCGTGGTGTAGTTTGAAAACGTGTGATGGGGTGTTGGTGAAATCTAGAATATACCTTTTTGTAAGTGTTTATGCAGGAATAGGACAAATGTTTACTTTGCCTGTAGCTCAGCATAGATCCATGGCTGATCAAACAATTTTCAATGCTTATCCCTACTACTTCACCCTCCCAGTGGACATCCTGACCTACGTTGCCTGGAAGCTAAGCGGTTTCCCCCGTCACCGTGTCATTGGCTCTGGCACCAACCTGGACTCTGCCCGTTTCCGCCAGCTCATGGGAGAGAAGCTCAACATCCACCCTTCCAGCTGCCACGGCTGGATCATCGGAGAGCACGGAGACTCCAGTGGTATGCAGCTCAGACTAAAAATAAAATCTGTGTTAGTTGTGGTCTGTATTACGTGTTCTGTCATGGCTTCATCGGTTTATCTGTAGATATGTAGTTGCATGACGCTGTCTGCAGTGCGTTGGTCAGTTTGTCTCTGTGTATATGATTTCCACCGATGATAAATTGACTTATCACTATTCTCTGTCTCTCTCTCTCTCTCTCTCAGTGCCCGTGTGGAGTGGCGTGAATGTTGCTGGCGTTCCCCTTCAGAGCCTCAACCCAAAGATTGGCAGTGAGGGTGACAGTGAGAACTGGAAGGACGTCCATAAGAAGGTGGTTGATGGGTGAGTTTAATCGTATTTCTCAAAATCTCGGAGTATTCCTTTAAGAGCTTACTGGAGCCTGGTAACCAGTAGGCTACTAACACAATGGTTTAGCAGTTATGCAACTCTGAGTGTATAGTAGTGATCATGACCTGCCTTATAGACCAGGGTCTGTATTTACTAAATGTGAGATTATTATGACCTAGCCATGTTACCTAACCAACAATGCTAGATTAGTAGGTTACTCCTGTTGTTGAATTTTTTATTGAAACTTGTATCATTCCTTTGATAGTCATGTGATACCACAGCCTGACCTTCTGTGACCTTTGATATTCCACCTTTATTTCATGTCATTAACTCATCAAGTAGTCAGGCTGGCTCATTTAGCTATAGCCTAGTCTTTGGGCAGGTTAAGTACACACAGCACTGTAGTTGGCTCATGATAGATGTTTGCAAAGGGTTCAGGTATGAAATACAATATTTCAAAATAATTTATAAGGGAATAATGAGGTAGGAGTTAGGTCACACAGTACCAAATGGCCAAACAGGCCAACAGCTTCATTTTCTCTTGTTCAGCCAGAGAGACATGCTGTTCTTACCTTTAATTTTTACTCTGTTTGTTTGTGTCTGTGCCCCAGGGCCTATGAGGTGATCAAGCTGAAGGGCTACACTTCCTGGGCCATTGGCATGTCTGTGGCTGACCTGGTGGAAAGCATCCTGAAGAACATGCACAAGGTGCACCCTGTGTCCACCCTGGTCCAGGTGAGGGGATAGGCCACACACACCTCACTGTTTGGCAAAGCTAAGCTGAAGATATTCATGCATCCCATGGGTTAGGGTTTGTTTACATACACACACACAGTCTGCAGCTGTGACTCTGACTGACCCTATCCTTCTCTCTCCATCTCCCTCCTCTCTCCTCTTCCCTCCTTCCATCTCTCAGGGCATGCATGGAGTGAAGGACGAGGTGTTCCTGAGCATCCCATGTGTCCTGGGCAACAGCGGCCTGACAGATGTCATCCACATGACACTGAAGCCCGAAGAGGAGAAGCAGCTGGTGAGCAGTGCCGAGACCCTGTGGGGCGTACAGAAGGAGCTCACCCTGTGAAGAGCCTGCCTCTGAATCTCTCAATCCACCCTGAGACCACACCAAAACACTCAACCCCTCCCAATGTACCTCCTGTGTCCCTGACAGCGACGGGTGAACGAGACCTCTGAATATGTAACAGGCCGGGAGTTTGTAGCTAAACCAATTAAAGCTACATATAAGCTTAAGATGGTCAGTAGATATTCACGCAGATGTGTCATTTTCCTTCGCTGCCCCCCCCCACCCCTCCTCCATGACTGAATTATCTTAAGTAGACCTCAAACCTCCATTGTTCTGTCTATACAAAGATTGTACGGCCTTTGCATAATGGTGTAAATTGTGCGTATATATGTTTATGTATACTATTGTGTATTGTTACTGCTTGTACACTCCTTGTATGTAGTTTATATTTATCAAGTATTCAGTGATTGTTGCCGGTCGTTGTTTTTTTCACTTGGGAATCTTTTTGTTTGACGTATATAATGGAGACATTACGTTCTCTATGTAGAGGGCTTCCTTTTTGCCCCAAGCCATAACAACACTGCAGAATAACACTGGGTCAACAACCTGTGACACCAAAGTACCTTACTCCATATCATTTTAGAAACACAACCCTACATCTACTGGTTGATTGGCATTGGAGCCTTTTGTATACAAAATTAACCGCAAGTGCACTGACAGAAAAACCTCTGTGAAAGTTTTATAGAATTGGCATGAAGTAACCTGAATTTAAAGGGTTGAACCAGCACATTTCACACAACCCTGCAGTTACAAATGAGGTGACTTGCCACAATGTAACCCAACAAATGGATAACAGAGAGCCAATGGGAAAGGGTCAGCTAGGATCATAACCTAGGGCTTATGAATCATAACTGAAGGTGACAATCCTGAAGATGGTGTTCTGTTTGTCTACCTTAAATATCCTCAAAGGGTTTTTTATTTATTGAATTTTCTCCACCTGGACACCAAGCTTTGAGAAGCATGGTAGCATTATTTAAATATTATACAAAAGTTATACTTAATCAGAAAATTTAAACTATTAGACTTGTCATGGCAGCTGGATATTGGGTCTAATTTGCTCTAACATCAAATAAATCTACATGGATGATGATACAAGTCAATCCTTTGTCCTTTCCTGTGTTTGTCATCCATCCTAGCAAAGGCAGTTTGTGTCTGTGTTTATAATGCAGCTGACTCAGCTGCTCTCATTGCACAGCTATGGGTTAACATGTAAGGCAGATTAGGTTTTTATGCAGGTCAAATTGTGGTCACTAGCTTCCAAAGCCAACATGAACACCTTGCCTCACATCATCAGACATGCTGTCAAATACCAGTATTCATAAAACACCATGTGTATGGTCAGTGAAACCTAACCACTGGATCTTACATTGTGTATTAGAGCTTGTTCAGGTTTCAGACAGGTGGGCTTTGTGACACAACAATACAATGAGTGCCAGAAAGTTAAGACATGTGATTTACAACACTCCTGCTTTGCCTCAATCCACCTAAATTGTCCTGATGCAGTAAACCCTGCTCATCTGGAACACCATGCAAGTTGAAACAACCACACATACACACACACAAAAAAGTCTGAAATATTTGACCGAGGTTTGGTGTGTCTGTATGGGTGAGCACATGTGCCAATGCTACTAATCAATCCAAATGACTCATAAGCATCAAATCAATTTCTTTTAATTGTACTGATTTACATAAATCTACAGATATAAAAGAACAGGTGGTCTATGGTTGAATTGGAAACTAAACAAGGGAAAAAAACACAGTAGATATACTATCATACAATTCAAAGTGCATTTAGTAAAAAGCTAATTTAAACGAGACCTGGTTGCAAACTTGACATAAGTTAACTTTTTGATTAGTACAATAGTTCTTTATTTGTTGTACCCTCTGACACGCCTTACTTACTTTTCTTATATTTACTGAAAAATTCAGTCTCAGAAGATGTTGGAGTGGACAGTAAAAGGAAAAATACAGAGAAAAGTAAAGAAAAATAAAATATTATTGAATTTCCTTTGTAATACTTTTGAATAAAGTATGTGAAGACTGTCATCCACCTTAGACAGAGACACTGTACAGGGTTAGAGCATAACTACTGTACAAGATTGACTGATTAACTCAGCCTAGAAGTCAGACTGGAGGGTAGATCTGAGCAGCTGACTTACAATGAAAAAACTCACTCACACCATCATTAAGAGAGATATGGAGGAAAGGGAAAAAGATAGAGAAGTGTGGGCAAGCGGCATGGGAGCCAAGGTTGTGTTCCAACAAAGAGACTGAACGAACACAGTTCAGGTCCATGTTCATCACCTCTTCTGTATGAAAAGTGATCCTCTGGTTCCATGGCAACTGAACATGACCCAGACCTCATACAGCATTCCATCCAATGGTTGAACCCCTGTCCATCCTGAAAGGCTGCCCTGGGTATTTATATCAGAGTCCAACTTTTCATTATGAGGGGCTTGGACCTAAGGGGCTCTCTACAAACTTAGCCCCGAACTACTTGTGCTTACTAGCCAAATGACGTTGCCTGACAAACGGATTGCTAACAGAGTCTGTAAGCTACTGTAGAGTGCAGCACATACAGGTAGACACCCTAGCAAGCTCTGTATGACGACCCAGTTACACCGGGAACACTCACACTACACTTCTACCAATATGGCATGTGTGTAAGCATGTTTTCTTTGTCAACCACAGTACCTGGTACATAGGGTGGTGACAGTGCTTTTCATATAAACTTGGTGCACATATTTTTGTTTTGTTTTTAGACTTGGCAAAAGTAAAAGGCATAGCAATGGTGTCATGTGGATCATGACTGTTACTGCATAATGATTTCAAATAAAGAAGTAGTTGGTATGACCAAAATACAAATGACGCCATACTAAAACTGTGGCTGCACAGTTTGAACAGTCCATTTCTTAATACATGTTGCAAATGTTCAAACAGATTATCTTTTGCTGTTACTCAGACTTCTGCCTCACAAAGAACACAATGCGTGGCAAAAAGAGGATTTCACTGAGAATCAAAAGGAGGTGGGGGGGCTGGCTAGACTGAAATACGACAAGAGGGAGATCTGTATTTATGGAGAGACATGAAAGAAGGGATTAAGACAGAGGGAGAGAAAGAGAGAGAGAGACAGAAAGAATACGAGAGAGGAGAGCAACAAAGATATGCATGTTTCTAGGTAGTCAGAGTGGGTCAGTAGAGGTCGCTGAGGCCGGCAGTCTTGCGGGCTTTCTGCATCAGGGCACGAAGCTGAAACTGCTTCCTGGACAGAAGGCGTACATGCTGTGACAGAAGAGAATAAGAGTCAGCAAGGGTAAAACCAGTTCAGGACAGCAACCACAGTAAACTATCTGGAATGGAAGATTGAAGTGTGTGTGTGTGTGTGTTATGCATTTGCTTGTTGGTGTGGTCACCTTGAGGAAAACCTCCAGGTCTATGACGCCCCTGCGCAGGGCCTCTCCCAGGTAGAAGATGGTGTCCTCGATGGCGTTCTCCTCAGCATACAGGTTCAGGATCTGTTTGTACAGTGGCGCTGTGGGCACGATGACATCATCAATGTCGTTGTTCTCCGACTGGTTCTCCATCTTCTCCAAGGCCTCGCTCAGCTCCTCGTCCTTCCTCTTCAGCAGCTCAATGTTCCGGTCAACCTCGGTCTGGCAGAAGCATCAATATTACGAACACACACAACAATACTTCAAATGAAGAAAATTTGCAGTACAAGAGAAAAGGTAACAGTAGGAGGAAAATAATTACAGATTTAACATGGAAAAATAGGAGGATCTCTCACCACTTCCTGGTCCAGTCGTGAGACCATCTCCTCTAGTTTCTGATGTCCTTTCTTCAGGTCCTCCTCCGTTCGCTTCAGGGCGTCCAGCTCAGCCTGAGCCCTGTCCATCTCCTCCTTCATCCTCCAGCGAAGCTTGTCGCTCACAGCCGAAATCAGAGATGCGCGGATGGTGTCCTCGCCGATGGTGCCATCTCTGCTAGGGCCTGATCAAGAGCAGAGAAGTTAGGATATGACATGAGACAGTTTGGAGGAAGATAACTGGAGGCGAAAAGCAGACAAGAGTCAGCAAAAACCAGCGAGATTAAAAGAATGTCCGGTCCTCCATGTACAAGGTCTCTGTGTCTGAGTATATAATCAGACAAATACAATAACTGAGGAACTTAGATACCTTAACGTAATAATTTTTGATTAGGTAACGTGAGAGGAATAGTAATTATGAGCTAGGCCTAGTAAAATGACTAGTTTAGTATAACAGTCATATAAACTTTTAAAAACTTTTTACATTAGATAGGTGTGAGTCTGTGTCCTTGCCATTGTGTAACCTCTTTCTCAGTCTCATCAGAGACAGTAGAGTGTTGGGGGATTGGATATGGATGTCTACAGAGTCATGGCCAGCCTATGTGCAGTCTGAAGTCAGCAATGTGAATGTCAGAGTTAATTCAGCCTTGAGCACTGAGGAGTCTACAGGCAAACTCAACTCCTTTACTAAATATAGGAGGTGGATAAAACTTCCCTTGCATATGGATCCTTGACCACTATTTCACTGGCCCAGCTAACCAGTGATGTTGGGACAACAGATGGGTCCCCTGATCATAGGTCTGTCTTTGTGAGAAGTTACTGTTCCCATCCTAAATATAGCACTGTGTGCTTCGGGGGGCTGGGCGGACACTGTCCCTTTGGCCTTTAATGCTCCCCACTCTGGTTACACCAACGACCTTTCAGTGATGGGAGAGAGACCAAGACAGAAGGTCAAGGGTCATAATTCAGGGTTAACTAAAGGCCAAGGAAAGGTGCTGTTTTATTTGGAGTGAATGAACCTTTGGCCAAATATTGAATCATATAAAGAGCCCATATGTAGAGTGTACACCACAGAACTTGAATGGACAGAACGGTCCTTCCACTGTTTGCCATGGTAATTTGGCTAGTACAGCATAAAATGGTGATTATGGAATTTTAAGGGTTAATTTCTATGGTGACAACGCAGGTCTGGGCATTAAGGCCGTAAAGTCTGTCAGAACTGTGCAGCAGATGTGTCTGTTGCACGAGTGCTTAACAAACTGTCAAATCTCAACTGAAAGCTGACGTTAGCGACAAGGTTAACGTAGCATTATCAAAGATTGTAGTTCTCTCGCTAGCTCTTCTAGTCAACATTAGCTTATTAGCAATCTATATGGCAGCAAGGCGACGGAGCGACTTGCCGTGAGTCGGTTTATACGGAAGCTAGTCCAACTGTACCATGGATGTATTAAATAAGGTACACATAAAAATGGCCGCCGCTCCGACCATCCAGGAACGTTGATTTGAATGGGAATGACCGTTCTATCCATTCAAGTTCTGTGGTGTTCACAGTAACACTTTTTGAGTGAAGAGATTTATCTGGATCTTGTTGTATGTGTTATTGTTAAGCCCCCGTAACCTGCTGAGTGCTAATTTTAACTTTCAAATGTCCCCAATGAAAGAGAGAACTATAACACCCAGAATGCTGAATTCTTTAATACATACCCACTGTGGAGACTGGGGTCTGGGTGGGGTAGTGTGCAGGGCCAGCTGTGGCTGGATATGAGTTTCCCCCTGGATACTGATATCCTGGATAGCCACTGCAAATGGGTACAAAATCAGCAAATAGCTACCGCTTTATATTTTCCATTCTCAAACAGTCCAGAGATCTACCTTTAACTTTAAGCTATAAATGTCCATTTAACTGAACCTGTTCTACAGTGTATGAGTAATAAATATTCCTGTGTGTGATATGCTGCTACACGAAACCACCAAGACAAAGACGCCAGAACAGGTTTGTAGGGAAAAACTGAGTAAGACAGTGTCCTAGCTGGAAACAAGGGCGGTGAACTCTTACTTACCCAGGGCTGGGATTTTGTCCATAGGGGGAGACTGCAGGCATACCAGGCATGTAGGAGGCTGAGGGACAGAGAGGAGGAGACAATGATACCTGTCAAAATGTGTTTCTCTAGCTCTCTCTCTCTGCTATAGTGGTACGTGAGCACCACCTGGTGCTGAAGGAAATAAATGCATCATTTAAAGCACATTGTGATAATGGAGCACAAGAAGTTCTAATACACATCAATAGTATCAGGGTTTCTGTTAGCCGGTATATGCCGGCTTTTGGTCGGAAAAACGTGCAGTTGTCCGACAAATAAAAAATATTGTTGGCCAAAATGTCAGGCAGAAAATATGACAAATAATTAAATCAATCAATCAATCAATTAAATTATATCGCGTGACCACCAAGCATGCAAGCTGGTATTTGCTTTAGAGAAGTAAAACTGCAATAGTTTACAAATTTATCTGATTCAATGTGGTCTAAGCAAGCAGAAAATCATTGAATCAAATATGTTTCACTTTCACACAGAACCAGATTGCTTTGCAAGTGAGAGCTTATACAGTATGTGAATGACCTGCATATAATACAATTTCAATAGGGAACTGCCGTGGGTAAATCATCTATCTTTTAAATTATTTAAGCTAGGAGGAAGATTTTTTAAATTTATTTAAAGCTCCATAAATCAGCAAGACGTGATGCTAATAGGTTGTTTCCTGAATGAGAGGCAGTTTTGCAGGTGTTTGTCTATACGGTAATATCCTGTATTTTGTTTTGAGCTTAAGTATTGCTGAATCAATTCCTGATTTATTGCATGTGCGGAAATTTTGGAGAATACATGTTATTGTAAGTCGCTTTGGACAAAAGTGTCTGCTAAATGCCATAATGTCATGTAATATAGAAGGGCAAAGGGTTCCCAAGCAGGCACATTTTTACAAAAAAAGAAAAGAGGAACCACTCCCATCCGAGCACGATTCAATTTGCATCTCGATATGCGATCAACGATCCGATGTATCTAAATACATTTTAAGCAGCCAACAGATCAATAAGATTCGATTCAGCCCTGTCTCAATGCGATGCGAAACGATAGGATGCGGTGCGATATTTGTAACATATAAGCGACTCTGACTGGTTGCGAGATTAAGAAATACTAATAGGTATACATCTACTCAATCCAGTAATGGGAGAGGGAGTGAAGGATGGTGTTAACAACCTATTTGGAATCTCATTTGTTTGTATTAAAACATGAAAATCAGTCAAACAGGCCATTGTTTATTTACAATTAATTTCACCCATGAGATACTTGCTAATAACAATGTATAACAATGCTAATAACAATGCTATTTAAGAAAAAAAAGGCTGACTGCCAACCTACTGTATGTAGGCCCTAGACTACATGTATTAGACTTTAAGTTTTCAATAGTCCATAATATACAGAAATGTAAATGGCTGTGCAAACAAAAGTGTCAGGAACTCCAGTGGCAATCTATTGCCACTGGAGTTCTATTGCTATCATATTTCCACACTTTTATCAAGTTTTCCGTCTTGTATTGTAAAATCCAAAGTAAGACCAAACTTGTGATTTGTAAGTGTTTGGTGCGCTGTATATTTCCTCACCGTCGACATTCTTGCAAAAACAAAGGGGAGAGAAACACACACAAAAGGAGAGGGCAGAAAGCGAGGGGGGGAGGGAGGACACGTGACCTTTGTGTGAGCCGTCACACTCACAAGAGGACCGACAGACAGAGAGAGAAGCAGAAAACACCAGA
>OMLI01031907.1:20243-33141 GCA_900302605.1 Rondeletia loricata | reverse complement strand
ATCTAGTGGCTCCACACACACGGCTCCATTGTCTGTGATGACACACCAGTCATATCTCCATGATGGACCTTAATGCGTCCTGACATCAGCGCAGGGCTTCAACAATCTAGTTATGAATGCAAGACACTGTGGGTTGTCTACACCAGCTTATACAGTGGATCTTGGCACTGTCACCCGAGGCTTTCAATGTACTGATGATCCTCAGCCCACCCAGGTGGTGTGAGCTGGCTTAAATCCTGTCAAGTGGCTTATATTGTCTTGATGCTTGCCCTTGTCATCAGCTTTCAGTGGAGGTGTGCGTATTGAGTGTGTGAGGATAATGAGGATGAAGAGCAGAGGTGTGAGAATATGTGAGTTTATGTGTTAATATGTGTGGACTGTTGTGTCTAACCATTACCGTGTGTGTCAGTGTGTGTGTGTCTGTGTGTGTTTGTGTGTGTGTGTGTGTGTGTGTCCAGATTAACCCTGGTGAGGTGGAGGCCCTGCTGTCTCGGCTGCCCTGCACCTTCAGACAGGAGCTGACAGGGGTGGGAGCCAGTCTGGAGAAACGCTGGAACTTCTGTGGCTTCCAGGGCATCAAGAGCACATAGACTCTACATGACGCTGCTGGGACGGGGAAGAGACTGCAGGCACACAGGACGACACGGGGACACGGACACTATAAAGATGTGGAGGAAACAGTATGAAGCCCACAGCTATTGGAGACGGTGGACTATACTCGACTGTACGAGGACACAGAAGATACAGCATAGATCTCAGAGCAGGGAGGAATGTTACATGAACATTTCAGGGACTCTGTGTAGGTGGCAGAGAGGTAAATACACAGTTTGTATGATGATAACATCTCTATGGGCTCGTTGTGCTGTCAGGCCCAGACTGCAGGGCTACATATAGGGAGGTCATCAGGGTCTACTTTCAACCTCAAAACCCTCTGGCTTCTCTTTTGCCTATTCTCGGTTTTGTACAATCATGTAAATTAAATTAATATATTTCCTTACTTTCTGTATAAGCTTTTAAATTAAATGTGCATACAAGACAGGCAGTGATGAGGTTGATTTCCCACATACAGAAGATTCTCTCAGTATTCAATTATGCTTCAGTCTAATGCCCCATGATTGCGCTGTCTGTTTCTCCATGGACAATAGACAGCAAAGAGAGTAATCAAGTCCCGACAGTATGTGCACCTAAAATGCTGCAAATATTCAAATGAAAAGAGGACAGACATATGTTTGCAGTTGTTGAATTGTCTGCCAGCTGTATTGCTAATTTGAATCAGCCGAATCGGACTATGAAAAACACTAGCGATTTTGCTATCATTATTAATGAAAAAGGGAGACATGTTGGCTATCAGAGGACTTTCACATGGTGCCTTCCAGGTCTGGTTCATTTTACGAAGACAGACTATTTTCTTTGTTGTAAGTAATTACTTAACTTTATTCCAGGTTAATTTAATGTGAATTACATTGACATCAACAACCTCTTCTGCTGCATTCGTGCTGTAGAAAGTCTTATTTTATTTTCAGTCACAGAAGAAAATTGTCTAGTTCATTGCTGTATTGTATTACGTTGTGAAAGGGAGCTTTCTTTCTTTTGTCAGTGGGCTCAAAGAAACAGCTGAATGGTTCTCCGTGAGATTACCCATCAGCCACTGCATCAAATAATGAGTGGCATATTTGTTGAAATGCATTTGTGTTTGGCTCCCATTGCTATGCACCAGAGGCCATACCTGCAAATGTATGCAACACACTCAGCTACAGACACTTAGCAAGTCAAGCACACGCTTTGAAATGACCCATGATGAACCGGTTGATGTATTAATATGTGAAGAATAATTTTAAACACTTTCTTCCCAAGTTTAAGAGGCAGTTAAACCCATCTAAAAGTAGAGCGGCGGGTGATATGTTGGCATACTAAACGAGGTACCAGATGAAAGGTCATTACTTGACAAACGTCTGCTGTGGGCGGTGACTTTTGGGTGAATTCTGTGCGTGTTTTATATCTGTCCAATTGTTTTCACTGCATCATCCCAGGTTCTTACACAGAATGGAATAAAGATGCCTCTCTTTTCTGTTCTGTACTGATGAGTACATGCTGTACTACATACAGCCATCATCAGCCACCCAGAAGGTGAGCTTCTACTGCCATCTATGGGAGAACTTACACTCACATCTCCACACCTGTCAGGCCCACTTGGTTCAATAAAGAATGACAGTGCTAATGGTGTGTGTGATAGTATTTGAGAAGGTGGCTCCACAGTCCTGTTACCCTGCCATCCATATACAGCAGGTATCAATGACGGTGGGTGTACTATATTATGATCAGGGAGTCAAAATACAATGGGGTGCAGTCTATTGAAAAATGTTCACTCGGTTCACTCAAAGGGCTTTATTCATTCAATAACAGCCTGATTTAATTGCAGCATTGCAATGCACAGTAAAAATGAACTGTGCCTTGTATAGATGACTTCATTGTCATTGATAAAAATGATACATTATTCCACATGTAACAGGGAAATTACATTTCCACCGTCTGCTACTGCTGTCTCGATCCCAGAAGAATGTGAACTTATTGCTAGATATTCTAGGGTGGTAAAGTTAATTACTTTGAACTTGCCTTATCTCTAATCACCTCAAAGTTCAATTCAGGTACAACACCTAGACCTAGCAGCGTTTATTATAAAAACAAAATGATGCCTAAACTTAATGAAATGTTTTCCCCCAAAGTGTTTTAAATATTACAAAAATTGCCTTTGAACTTGTGAACTGTCCGTCAATTACCAGCTCAAGAAGGATGTGTGTGAGGAAGGACAGCAAAACAGGAAAATCCTTCATGACTATATTGTTAAATACAATAATGATGTAGGAATATGTAAAATATAAAAGGCAGCTACATTGATTGTAAATGTGTTCAACAATGAGAAACTAAATGAGGGGTGAAATTGGTCACCGATCCAAAGAGGCTCACGTCAGCCAGCCACCAGGATTCAAACTGAAATCTGGCAGTCCAAATGCATTTCACGTCAGCAACACAACCATTGAACTCTAAGTTTGGTTCCCTTGCATTTGGAGATTATTAATCTGTCTTTTCACAGGGTTGCTCCGTTTTGCTACATGTGCTGGGCATCCATGATGTCCAGATACTTGGCATCGATTACTCTTGGAAGCAAGTTGATCCTGCGATAAAACACAGAGAGATACCATATAATACAGTGACATTTCCACATGTATTATTTACATGGAGACATTGTCTACAAAGAGATATACAATAAATCCTTCAGACAAAGAACCATATGTCTATTTGGAAAATGTTTGAACAGCCACAGTACAAAATCAACAGTTGCATAGTCAATCAACATGAATGGACATAACCTCTACCTGCTATCATCATGAAGATACACAGCACTTGAAGTTAGAATCTTTAACTCGCGAGAATCATATGCCAAAACTTGGTTCTCGGTCTCAAGGCTTAGATAGTCCCACTCTGACCCCTCTTGGCCTGGGGTATCTTACCTGACAGGGACGAGCAAGATCATGATTAGGGGGAAGACCATCTTCATGTAGGGCAGAGGATACATCCCAAAGGCACACAGGATGATCAGCTGGATCATCTGCAGCCCTGTGAAATAGTGGACCTTCCTCTGAGGCACACGGCGGATGTAGTGGGTAGGAGGGTAGGACGTCTAGAGAGAGAGGTGGGAGTCGTATGATATGGTTAGAGGTGATATGCTTTATGTGACATTTTGCTTCACGTTTAGTTTTGGTATTGGCTTCACAGTTCACATTCTGGAAAGTAGATTGACTGAGAAACATTAAAAGTGCTGTAGGCAAGATTTGTATGTAAAAATACACCTGTCGTATCAGTCTAAATCACAAAGTGGGGCTGCAATAGAGAAGAGCGCCCCATCCCACCTAACTGAGACACCATGGATTTGCCCCATTTTGCTCAACTTAACTTCTGGTGATGAAAACTTCTCTGCCCACACAGGAAGTGACGAATCAAAACGTAAGTGCGAAATCTGAACTGTCTCCTAAACAGTACCGAGTTTTGCCTCTCTTGTCCAATACAAACAAGCAGACTGACCACTGAGTAATAGAGATAGGGAGCTTTCCACACAGGCAAACTGACCACTAACGGACAGACCAACCAACCAAATGACAGTCTTTTATGTCCTTCCCCCTCACCTGTTCCTTAAGCAGCAGGGCCATGCGGTCCACCATCTGGTTTCCATCAAGGGAGGTGACTGCGATGTAGAGGAAGAGGCCGTAGAGGACAGGCTTGGGGATCCACTGCAGAGGGATGGGCAGCATGAACACAGAGAGGCCGATCAGGATGTTGGCCACCAAGGAGGTCAGACGTGTCTCCTTCACACTGACAATACTGTTGGGACGCGAAGACATGGAAAAGCACTTTAAGGATCCTCATACACTGTTCTTGTTCGACAAGAGAACATAACGTTTTTGGAGTTACCTAACCAAGTTTGTGTCAGCTAAATCTGAATTGTTCACCTCAGATAGGGATATACATATATGATCAGAGATGTTCAATGTAATGGATTTTGTTTGAGTGGTTAAATGTCATCACCTGTCATCACCTGTCATCACCTGAATATGTTCCTCGCACAAATCAACACAATGGCTGCCTTTTAAGCAACGTCTTGGTTTTCGTTCTTTTTTTACTTTACTCACGTTGAGTAGAGGTGTCCGTTCTCTACGTGCTGTTCCACTTTGGCCAGCTGACGGGCGTGCAGAGAGGAATGTGGGAAGGCAGCGTGCATCCATGGCAACCCCAGACAGGACAAGAGGATGTTGATGAAGCCAGTCAGCATCAAGTCCCAGTGGAACGCTGTGCCTTTTAGCAACCTGTTGGTATGGACATTCATTGACGGACTGGGACAGCACTTCTATCCTTGTACATGAGCTACTATGGAACTGAGATGACGCCTACACATACTGTAGATTAAAATGACCATGGAGGTAAATGATAACCTTAGAGCCATGTACAATAAACAACAATGCCATGAATGAGAATCAAATTCAAACTGAAAGGGTAATTCTTTTGCATCCAATTACATTCCAGTGTCAACACAATCAACATTACATATCAGGCTTGGTATTCAAACCTATAATCAGGGCCTTACTTGTGTTCTGGTACATGTGTGAGTGAAATGACGATGTTCTGGTCTATAAAGATGAGCAATGCAAGGAGGAAACCCAGGCCCACGGCACTAAGAGTGTTCAATCCTGTCAGCTTGTCAAACGGTGCGAAATTGAAGACTGGGCCACCGTAGATATTGAACACAGGAACTGATAGGAACAGAGGATTTATAGACACAGAAAATAGAGCATGGACATCCCAAACAGAATTGTATCTCATGTGCAAGGTAATAAAAAACGTGTCAATATTGAACCTAGGAGAAAATAAATAACTTGACAGTGAATGTTGCTGTTAGTAACCTTTATGTAAGCAACATTTCAACCCAGTGAAGCTTTTTTTCCTTTTCAACAGATGATTTATAAACACTGAAAGGCATTCAGTGCCAGGGTGTACTCACGTTGTACGTCAAGGAAAAGGTAGGAGCCGATGAAAGAGAATATCACCACAGAGATGGGTAGAGCACAGTCGGACACCACCTCTCTGACTTTGTCATTCAGATATGGGCTGTGGGAAAGGAATCAAGACATATTTCAACATTGTGCTCAGTTAAAATATAAGTAGTAGTTTTCCTACCATACTTTTCAGCCCACAAAAGTATGCATGTCAAGTACTGAAATGTTATCACTGAAGGTGAAGGACAATGACATCATATGAGTCATATATGGGGATACAAGATGGCAAAGTGGCATTTCTCCACCCACTTATTACAATATTATTTTAGCTGATGGGTGAAAGCGCTCATTGTGCCTGTTTTGTGCTTTTCAACTCCTCCTAGTCCCAAAAGAGGTATGTGAGCCTATGCACAGCTACTTAAGAGGGCAGCTGGTCAAAGCATCGGGCTGTGTCTTGATGTAAAGAAATAAATCGGGTTGAATGATTGAATTGTCCTGAGTGCGGTCCGGTATGTGAGCCTACCTCCTCTTGATGAGGTAGAGGGCATAACCCAGCCACAAAGTCCCCAGCATGAGGAACAGGCAGAGGATGGGCCTTTCTCTCGTGCACAACACCAGAGACTCAGGCAGGAAGAGTGATCCAGTCCCAGTCCCAGTCCCATTCCCCAGTCCTGTCTCATTCCTCGCCTGATCTAAAATCTCCTTAATCTGCTGAAGCGCCAAAGTGGCGTTTGTAGTAGCCAGTGTGGGTCCATAGTAGAAGTGTTCAAAAACTAGGAAGTGGGGAGGAAAGAGAGAAAGAAAAAGTGTTGACAATGGGGACAAAGGTAGAGTGAATGAATTTACTCTTGCTCTGGGACCCTGACTCATTTAACATACTCATTTAACAAACATGTCATGTGGGGACCCAAAAGGGCCACGACCCATTTTGGGTCTCAACTAATAATATGAAATGCTGTGGCAGAGGATATAATAAAAAGTACACTTTAAGTCCATTTCACGCTACATTGGCTCTTCATACATACCGCCTTATCAAAGATAATTATTTCTCTCATTGCCATTCTCAGTATAGTTCCAGGTAGTGCAGTACATTTAAGCACCGTGCATTAAAGCTTTGCTTTGCTTAGTTTGGTTTAGTTTAGTTTAGTAGCAGTGTAAAACAGCCTTAGGCTAAGAGAAAAAGAACAGAAAGCTCAAAAGAATCCACCATATGTCCAGCCTTCTCTTCCCTGGCTTGTGGTAAGCCCTTGTGAAAAAGATATAAACAGAGGCGATGTGAAAGACTACACTATGTTAACATTATAAGGGGGCCTAGTTTGATTGCATGCCTGCCTTTCCTCTAAAGACTCCATGATGGATATGGATATATGCTGGGGTACATTAACCATGACAAATTATAGGCAGTCCGTTTACACATTCCTCTACATTTTAGCGATATTTCTCTGCTGGAGCGTATTAACATTCAGAACCTGTTAAATGTAATCTGACCTTGGACAGACTTACTTTTGACAGTGCCTTTCACTGCATCCCCGACAAAGGCTATGGAGATGAACAATGCAATGACTTCTTCTGTTGAGCTGGGAGATAAAGGAAATAAAAGAACCACGGTGTGATCATTCATGTTTTATCAAAACAGTGTTTTTGATACAGGCACAGACATAACGGTTCATTCAAGGCAAAATGATGACTAAGATAGCAAGAGTGTACATTCAACAAAATGAATGCTTATGGCGGAGAATAGGAAGTCAAAACAGACGGGCCTTTTCTTATCAGCGAGCATGGCAGACATAGTTCAATGTTTAAATTGGTTTTGTTACTTGTATTATGAGTACAGGACTCCTGTCTGCCATATATCATAGTAACAATGCAGTCTGAGAGGAGGGTTGTCTACGAACCGTTTGAAGAGTTTCATCAGCAGACTGACATTGAATAGGCCTCCAAGGATGAGGAACAAACTGTTCCATAAGCCGATGCAAGCATAGAAAGCACCAAAGTCTAGGTCGTACTCATCACAGATCCCCCTGATCACTGTAAAACACACCGACAGACAGGAACACACATGCACACCCGATCACATACACACGCAAGGACACAAACACGCATACATTGGATTGCATTATAACGAATAACATTGTCAAAGTAAGTCTACTTTTGAATTGCTTGGCTGAGACAAGTCGTGGGAATTCTTTATCATAACATTTCACAATTAGAAACCAATAATGTTTTTTTATAAATTGTCGTACTGGACAATATATTTCGCACATCTTCATAAGTGTCAGTTCGTATTCCTGGTTTAATAGAAGCACGCAATACATACCACTTATGAAGATGGCCAGTGGTGCAGTGGTCAGTGGAATGACCAGCGGTGAGCCAGCAAACAAAGAATAGATCACTCCTCCAATGCTCTGGCCGATGATGGTCTTCTGAACATCTATCAAAAAACAACACGCATGTCTCTTACTGCTTCATATCTGACCTGGGTACAATAGTGCTTACAAATCATTACATCCATTACAAACTTTCTGACTTGCACTTTACTGTCCCATGTGGTAAACCCCACCCATCTGGCATGTAAGTAGACTAAAACAAACTTTCTCTCTGGCTTTCTTTGGCATGCTTTGGATGAAATGGTATTATAAGAATATAATGTTGTGGATCCAGGATATAAAGACAGATGTCCCCACCTATCTCTCCTCTTGTGCTTTCGTCGTTCAGTGAGCCAAAGGCAATAGCAGGCAGTAGAATGACAATGTAGAGGAAGATAGCAGTGGTGGTGTACTTCAGTAGAGAGCGGTCCTTCCCGGTGATACCTTGATGGATCAATCAAAGAGGTATTAGAGCTATTACCTAACAGCCTAACCCACCATGAGAGCCAAAACAACCAAACCTGTAGGGCATAACTACAGTTAGCATCAGATATTAACCAGTTGGCATTATGACTCAGATCAATCAAAAACAAATTGTTAGTGGTAACAAAACTGTATGTTCGTTGACCAGATCAAAAGATATATGACTACTTAGGAAGCAGCATTACAAGATATTTCAAAGTAGCGTTCATACCATCTGTGAAGTCTGAGGGATAGAGAGGGACTCTACGACGGAGGTCATCATAAACACCCTTACCGACTTTGAAGAAATCTCTGCACTGTGAAGAAAAAGACAGGTTTCAACGGGGGCCGGGCCATAGGACGCTAAGATGGTCAACCCGAAAAATATTTAGAGGGACTATGGGGAGTTCAGGGAGCATCATGTTCAGCCCCCTACTAAGGACCTCAAAAGCAACTTGCAATATCTCAGCCAAGCCTTGCAAGCAAAGTTGGTCAATTGAAAATGGCGCCACTTTACATCCAAGCCCTGATTTCCCTGATTTCCCTGCTGCACACTTCAACATAATTTTGATCGTGGCTGTAGCGACATCATACATCACTTTCTGAGACTGACTGTTTTCAAAGAATTGATGGGATCACTGAAGGAGGCCTTTAAACTGAGAAATCCCCCTGGCTGTGGCATCTGTGGTTAAAAGACGATGGACACGTGCCTTCATGAACAGTGGCACATTCATTGCTATTCATACATTTTTCTGGCAAGATAATGGGCCTTTCAGATAAAGCTAATAGGTGATACATCTTGAAATATCTGCAATGTAGAGACACTCGAGGAGGAATGTAGATGAAGTCCTATCTGCCCTTTAGAATAAAGACATACCAGTGTGTCCGGCATTGCTCCTTTTTGGAGACGACTAATAATATCTTGGTCTTGCAGAATAGATGCCTTTGTATGGCTGGTCTGATAGCAGCAAGCCTACTCTTAAATGTTGTTTTGAACCTGGTCAGGACATTAAGTGCAGCCAAGACCTGTTGCTAACTGTTGCCCTTTACAACACAAGTACATGGTTTCTCTCCTCTCTGCATTTCCTCTTGATTTAAACACTGGACATAATGAAATACTTTATCATTACATGGAGCTACACACGTTCTGCTGCCAAGGACCATGGCAGGCTTGGCAGCCTCTTCAATCTGTTGCCCAGCTGCTTCTCATTCCTCAAGACTGGCTGATAGAGTGTGGACACAGGATCAAATACTCTGGCTCAACCACTTTACTGGGCCACATCTTTATGTGCCTGGACAGCGTGGGAAAACATGAGGGTGGTATCCACTGTGTAACACTCTGTTGTAATCCCCTTTGCCCTACATTCAGACCTTAAGTGATTTGGCTCTTCGCAGGTCAGTGTCCTCCACTTCCTCTGTGATGGGCTTCTCACTGGCTATGGAGAGCTGCTGTCGTTGGTAGACCAGTTCCTGTTTGAACTCCTCCTGGGTCTTGGTCTCCAGAAGCTTCTGTCTGAAGGAAATATCTGAGAACATGGTGGCGAATGTTCGGCCCAGCTCAATGGCTGTCTTGGTGCTTTTCTGAAAAGGATGATGGGAATGTTAAAGAGAGGTTTGAAAGATCAAACATATTAAATTGTGTATTGGCTGATAAGTACTAACACTTCTATGGTTGTGTGATTTTAGATAGTAGAATGTTCCCTCTGATTTGTATTTTTAACCTACATACTACTAAATATGACACCACTTGATATTCCTCATCTATGACATTCATATTGCCCTTAATAACACTATATCTGATAGTGGAGAGGGACAGGAGGGATGAGTGGGAAAGCTCCTGGGCCGGATCCAAACCCCAAATCCAGTACGACGCGACTACTTGGTATGCGCCTTAGCCAAATGAGCCACCGGGACGCCCCACAAGGATGACAGTTATGAATGGAGGAAATGGACCTTACGGTTCTGAAAGGTGCCAGAACGAGGATGACGTAACGAGCCTCACAGCAGTTGACTCCCCAGTTCTGTGGCCTCTCCAGACGGGCGATGCAGACATGCCGTCTCTGGAGGCTCCGCACGTTGGAGCTGAATTGATAGAAAGATTATTTTGCTAGACAAAGGAATTATTTCATTATGAATCGATGGCGTATAAAACAGTTATGAATGCGTAGTATACTGTAACTACGGTTGTAAGTAAGCTGTATGTATAGCAGCCCTTGTGGGGCCACTGACACACCATTATTGTCTTTGTTTATGTTTTGATTTATTGGGTCGAATAAATTTTTTCACACTCAAATTGCTATTGGCAGCAATTTTTGGGTCATCTTTGGGTCGGTAGATAACTATACAGCACACTGGGTTATCGCACTCAATTTGAAAAGTTAGTAGTTCAAAGCTATTGAAAATGCCAACAGCAAACGGAATACAGATGAGGTGCTTCTTGAAAACCACTGCCATGCCCCCGCCACGGCCAGTGGACCTCGGTGCATTCGGAAAATTTTAATTTGGCGGGCATAGCTCCACAACAGGGCAGCAGTTTCCTGTCAGGAATAAGAAATCTAGGTTTGGGGATGTAATTAGATCGTTAAGAATGAAAGACTTAGACAGAGATCGTGAGTTATGTAGTGCAAAAACAACCGGAGTAATGGGCTTGACTGACCGTGAGTTGTTACAGGAAAGACAGTAAGTCAGTTAGTTAGTTAGTGAGCAACATTCCCCTACTAGTCTGGATGCTGAAATGACCAATGAAAATAACAACACTATAAATATGATTGTAGACGAACTCACAGAATACAAAGCCAGGACTGCTGGTAGTGAATGCCAGTGGAAGTAGAAGTTACACCCTGAATGGTCTCTGACAGAAGGTGCACTGTGGGAGCATAAAGACAACAAGGCAATGTAACTGAGGCATTACAATGAACAGACAAAATGGCTTTCATGCTGATATTTCAAATAGTGGTTCCAATTGATGCAGGCACTTCTATCCCAGAGTACATTGGGGTGAATTAAGGATTATTCTGAAGGATTAGGTGCCTCTATGAGAATTGAACACCAAACTGTTGTATGCACTTCTAATATTACCTAATTACAATTTGTATTTTTCCTGTTGCTCACCATTGACCTCCTTCCCTCCTGCGTCTGTGAACAGAGAGCCCATGACCTCGTCCACGTCGCAGCTCCCATGGCAGTCCTCCACCAAACGGCTCAACATGCGCTGTAGGACCTCATCCAAGGTGGCAGCTTTCTCATCCAAAAGGATGCTGGCCTGGGCCAGGAAGCCGTCCAGGTCTCTGTGGGCCCGCACTTCTTCTTGGAAGTTCATTGGCTTTACATACTAGTAGTGGGAGGCAAGATCAGGGGAGATTGATGGAGAAGGTAAGGTTGATTCATGGTGTAATACTGTAGTTGTACTGAAAATAGGTTCAAGTTCAAACGAATATGGGCTGGTTTTTCACTGGATCTTCTCTGGGCTGCATGTTCACTTATTTTGGAATAATAATTGTAAAAAGAAAACAGAAAGCATTACTAGAAAGGTGGATCTTACTTTTCTTGTGGTGTTTAAAAGCCCATACCCCTGGCCATCAGGATCTGCAAATAAAAGCCACGAAGAAATCAACATTTAAACCGTTTTCAGCTGAGCACATTATAATGGCTCTCTGGCTCCTATGAGTCTTCAGCACAATCCCCACTGTGCATCTTTCTTTTGTATCCCTGTAGTTAGTAACGGCAACACTGATAGTATTAGTACTCTGTATTATTAATAGTTATTAATAGGGAGCTCCAGCTACCAGTTTATGTCCTTCTGAGACAGTGCTGGCACACATTATTTCCCAATTGCAGAGGCTGCAAATTATTCGTAGACAATGAAAGCCGCTGTAGAGCGGACTCTTCTGGCACACCATAGTAATGAGCTATTCGTCTGTGTTGTTGACAGGTTTGTGGTCTCATCGCTGAATCTTAGTATAAATGCCACTACAGCCTACACACAGACACACACACACACACACACACCTGAAACACTGATCTGGATCTGGTCCTTGTGAGTGACAGGAGTGTCTTTGCACTGCCCACAATCCTCCTGCTCCCCGTCACGCAGCTCTGTGGACACAACACGAAGTGTCACGGTCAAGGATCCCCCAACTGTCACTCTACATCTCTATCCATTCAGACTGAAAGAGATTCTGTAGCAGAATCACTGCTTTTGCAGCAGTGCCACTTTAAAATTCACTTTACTTTACTTTCAAAGATGATTTGAACTGACCAGGAAGACACTGGTCATCAGCCTAATGGCCTCAGTTGCTGCCATATTTTGATAACCCATACTGAGATAAAACAAGATTTAACAATGTCTACAATATGAGACTGTTCAGTCTGCCCTCCCACCACTCTGCCATCTGCTGACGAGCGCACAGCAACAAGACACAGAGAAAGAGAGAGAGAGAGAAAGAGAGAAAGAGAAAGAGAAAGAGAGAGAGAGAGAGAGAGAGAGAGAGAGAGAGAGAGAGAGAGAGAGAGGCTCACAAAAAA
>OMLI01031907.1:0-20223 GCA_900302605.1 Rondeletia loricata | reverse complement strand
AAAGGAGGAGGTGAGAGAGAGAGAGAGAGAGAGAGAGAGAGAGAAAAAGAGAGAGAGAGAGAGAGAGAGAGAGAGAGAGAGAGAGAGAGAGAGAGAAAAAGAGAGAGAGAGAGAGAGAGAGAGAGAGAGAGAGAGAGAGAGAGAGAGAAGCTCAATAAAAAAAATCCCCTTTGAACCAGACAGGCAGCAATATAACAATAGCAGCCCCTTGTAAATACCTTCATCGCATCGAGGAGAAATATCGCTGCTAGACTGCATGTTTTATGATTGGAGGAGAAACAGCAAGAGAGTTCGATTGCCTTCATGAGCAAAATTGTGGCAGAATTTTGAAATGAGCTCCAACGATCTGTGGCTTTGCCCATGATGTATGAATATTCCCTCCTGTCATCATCGGCCCACAGATCATCTGCCTTGTTATTTACCCATTAATTAACCACTCAATACACCAGCTGAAGGACTGGTTGTGCTCACTAGCCTGTGAAATGGGTCATCAGTGAGCAGGTTCTTTGGCATTAACATAAATAACCGTTTCAATCAATGTGGACTCACTTTTCAACGTGAGAAACTACCGCATAGTTCTCTAAATCACTTCCTGTTGTAGATTCAAGTTTCACCCTCAGCGAGGTCACCTGAATAAGGTTTCCTATGTTTGCAAAGCATCCTATATCAAGAACCTACAAGAACAGAGAGGAAGCATGCTGAGCAAAGGGGATCAAAGTCAATAGAGTAAGTAGTATTCAAGCTACAAACCCATCTCTTGGAAAACATATCCATTCTTGGACCTCCCAGTTGATGGAACCTCTGTGGGGGGAAAAAAAGAAAGGTATGCTACTGAAGACATGTCATTTATTTTATGTTCAGGTTTTTTAATATGCCATATCAGTATCAATAGCTTGCATTCACTTGAAAAGCAACAACCAGCACTTCAACTGTCATGCCTGTGACAGTAATTGAAAAACAATCTCCTCATTATGTGAAGGGCTTTGTGATATGAATCCCTCTCATAACACACTATAAAATATTAATGTGTGAATGAACAAACTGTTAGTCTCCACATGGCATATCCGCTCTTAATGCTTGTATGTTTGTGTATAGTTGTTTGACACTGCTAAACTGGCCAGCACATGCACGGGCCTCCGTGAAACTAGACTCCATGAAGGCCGACACGCGTTGACCCCGGCGCGTCTGCCATGTGCAACAGCTTTTAAAAAACAGCTCACGCTTCATAGCCGACAAATAGAGCTGCCGTTCACCAGCTGCTTGCAATAGCTACTGGGATGCCCAGCAGAAACATGGCAGCCCTTTCAGCTGCTGGCATCGCACATGCTGATGGTTTCTGTGGTTAGAAATTCAGATTTCAGCCGTGTAAATCACAGCCAATGATCACTGACGTACATTCTCTGAGAGTGTCGAGCCATTATTTCCAGTATGACAGTGTCTGTGTGTCAAAGTCAGCTGCCGTCTGACTTGTGCCTTGTGTTTCTAGGAAAGATATGATGTGACTAGATTATGGAGATTATGGAGAGAGAAAAGAGAAAGTGGAGACAATGAAAATGATCATCCTCTCCGTTGAGAGACTGAAGAGGGATCCCTTCACTCGCCAAAGAAAAACGCCATGAACAATGTTCGGTTACAACGAAAATGTGACACCAGCTGTGCGTGATGTTTGTGTATGCGGTCGGGTATCTCCGAGACACTAGCCTAGCTGTAGAGACGAGCTTTTCCTTGCCTGAGGCACAGAGTCTGGCTCCAGGGGATCCGGAGCAAGGCTATATCTCAAAGCAGATTAGACAGAACGTTCCCATGCCTCCTCCGCTTCACAGGGTTTGGCCCAGACATGGGGGGTGCCTCGCAGTTTATGCAACAAGCTGTTCGTGCTGGGGCATGGATGTGAGGAGAATGATTTTGTCTGCTTGATTGAGACCTTTAGGGCTGCTGGTTTCCCGGACAGGGATTAAGCCTCGTCCTAGACTAAGGGTGTTTTTCAATGGATATCTCCATTTCATTTTGTCTTTAGTCTAGGACGAGGCTCAATCCCTGTCCGGGAAACCAGCCCTTAGACTCTTATCTCTAAGGGCTAATTACTGCGTGTGATGCCATACTCTGTTGCTAAGCAGTTACAGCCGTATAACAGGTGTGAAGACAGACCAACATGTGTGTTACAAAGCTAATATTTTTACAGGAACCACAGTCAGGGAAATTGGAATGTAAGTGAGTATTACTTATGGTTCAGACCAAGGAGGGAAATTACTACCAGCCACCAGTCAAATGCTCGTAAAACTTTTGCTTCTGTGTTTGTCTACTCTACCAGTCACTATGGCAGGCAACCAAATCATCATCTGGAGGTCCTTTTCTATAATAAAAAACCTATTTTGGCTGGTAAAATCATGAAAGGGCCTGATTCACGATTCCATCTGCCACTTTGGATGGTATACAAAAGTTTCCTTCCCTGGGTCAGACCACTAAAAGTCTATCATGCCCAATATTTTTACAGCATCTCCCCGGCCCATGCCTGTGGGTTTTCCTGTTGGCAGGCTGGCTGACTTCCTCTCGCTTACGATGCTGTCTGGTGGCGATGACAAGTCAGAGCTGTAAGGCGAGGCCTGAACCTTCCACAAGGGGCATGGCAACTCGGACAGCGAAACCAGTCCTCAAAATAGTCTGCTTTCTGACCTCCTGCCTCTGTTTGGGAACTATTGCGAAAAGTGTTTTTTCCAACTTTTTCATCCAAGTTCAGTAAAAAGACGGGGTTGGTTCTCAAGGTCTCTGGGATTGAAAATGTCTTGCTTTTCCTTATAGTACATTACACGATTAAAATCGTCTTTTGCTTAGCTTTTTTCATGGTACCTACCAACCACTAATTCATGGATGCTTTTCTCTCTGCATTCATAATTCTCATGCTGTTTTGCATCTCACCATTCTATCCATTCTATATCTGAAGTACCAAAACACTGCTCTGTTAATGCTGGTGATCTGATGTCTGTAAATCATAAATGTACTATCTCAATGAATGAACAAGGCTGATTTAAAACCTGGGGCATATTTTACTAATCCCTGCCAGCGCCCCTGATAGAACATTGCTATCTGTGGGCAGAGGATGTCCTTGAGGAACAGGAAACAGAAGAATCCTTGTTAGGTCTTTGAGAACAAGTACACTAAGCTACAAAGCTGGGAAATGTTGTGAATTCTCTGTTGAACTGCCGCAAGGCCAAGCCATCAAGGCAAAATAGACTCTGTGTTCTCAAATGTAAGAGGGTCATTGCAACCTCTATTGAACATGAAGGCCTGTTCTTTTCTTTTGTGCTATGTGTTGAAATATGTACTAACTCATTAAAAACGAAACTGCTAAACCTTAATCACCTTTATCAAGACCAAATTTGACCACAGTGCATGCAGCACAGTACATTATGATTTTGCAACACTTGCTAAAGTCACAATGCACACATTCACAACATCATCATAAAGCAGAAACAGGAAGGAGGAACTACAGCTCATTCCACTTCAACGCCTCAAAGACTGACGAGAGTGCATAAAAGACTACCTGGTGTTGGTTTATGCAGGGCAGTGGATATAACCACCGGACCGATAGTAATTACAATCACACAAAGTTATACGTTACATACATTTGAGGGGATTTTTCATTTAGACATGAAAGAACCTCTTCTCCATGACAGCAATTTTGTGTGACACATAGAGCTAATCCTCTGGAGGACAGAAAATGTTTCAAAGACAGAACTCTTTTCTGTTTTAAGTGGATTAAATAAGAAGCCTGAGTATGATGATTTCAAATAAAGCCACATGGAATGGGGATATGTGTGATATGGCTTCATCGTAAAGGACAAAAGAAGAATGAGGGACATTCTGTATGAAATTGAATTTCAGTTGTCATGACAATTACATCGTCATTCGAGTCGTTGACAATTCCAACCTAACAATGCACTGAAAAGGAGTGTAAAGCCTCAAAATGTGCCAGATTAGAATATTAAGCATTTTTCTACTGGATAATCTTCTTAGCCCTTGGCCTGAGAAAATTCAAGCAGGGCTGTTTAACCCATTAAAGGCACTGAATACGCAATAAATGTGCAGATGGTGTGTTGGATAGCCAATTGTGATCACAACAATGCTTGTGAGAATTAACCATATTAACCATATATTAACTTTCTAGTTAATGTTGTGGTGTGTAGCTTTAGTGTGATAAAAGACTAAATGCTATGTGGCAGATAGGTCTGCAGCTAACACTTTTCATGCCAGGCAAGTGTAAAAATGTATAGCCATATTGTAAATATTGACCCAGACCATTTGCCTTTGAACTTTAAAGCTTTCCTGGCAATAAAGACATCTTGCTCATATTCAATGGTTTTAATATCAAGAATATGAAGCAATAAAAATGAAACAACACCCGAATAGTCTCTAAAACAGCACACAGAAGCAGACACACAAAAGAGAACAGTGGGTCTGTAAATTACTGTATTGAAAGCCTACAGTATAGGCTATGAACACTTGAACGCTTTTATTATTCCCATCAATACCCAGTATTTTCATAATTCAGAGAGAGAGAGAGAGAGAGAGAGAGAGAGAGAGAGAGAGAGAGAGAGTCCTGAGTCGCTGCTTGTTTGACTCAAGGTGGCTCAGGTTGCATCACCCCACTCCACCCATGTGAAACTTACCAGATGGCACAAAATGGAGGACCTTTTTGGCTTCCATGTTCTCCAGGTTTTCAGGTGAGACACCGGGTCAACCCATCATCATTCTTAGCCCTGCTCCCTAACACCTTGCACACACTAGTGGTCCCTTCTGGATGTCTCACACACACATACACACAAACACACTGAGGTAAGATCACCTCCCTGCACCTCCTCCAGCAGCACATGGGAGTTGGGGGGGAAGGGAAGGCAGGGAGGGGGAGAGGGATGTTTTTCTGCTGGGTCCTTGTGCAGATAAATTGGGATGCTGCAGATTTTTTATTTATTTTTTTAAACCTACCTGAAGGGATTTTGGTGTTTTGGTATCCCAAATTCCTGTCTCTCTTGTTCCCAAATTCTCCTTAGTTCTATTCTATACTCTTATAACAAAAGTACACTTTTTTGGAAACGTAATACATTTATTATTCTGCTTCATTACAAAGCAAATATCCTATTTTCCCTCCTCTACAGAGATCAAGTAACTAGTTACTATGATACAAAGAAAATGGTTAGGATACGACATGTGAGTTCATGGTAAATTCACAGTTCACAATCAGTCAAATCAGGTAAAATTATGAACTTTCCAACCTCCAACCAGACAATTTTTAAAGAAAGCTCGGAATAAAAGTAACTGGAAAACTAGACCTACTGAGATTCATGTTTTGTCTTTGAGTGAAATACTGTTGAACATGTACTTTTACTTTTGATACTGAAGTAAATACTTTTACTTTTGATTTTTTTACGGAGAACATTTACCTTTACCAAAGTACACTATTTTACCAAAGTACACTATTTTGTAGCATTTAAACGCTTCCACTACTTCCACCGCTGGTAACAACAGGTGTAACAGGGCATGTTGAAATTCACAAATCACACCCAGACAATCAAATATCAGTTCAAACATTCTCAAGGTACTGTACAGCATTCAATGGGCCCTGAGGTTCACTCCTTCACCCCTTCCTCCACATGTCTATCCCTGTATATCTATCATTTATATCATCTGTCATTTCAGTAATTCAGCTTCCACTCGGACTTCAGTTATAGTGGCTAATAATGGCTGCACTTCCTGACTCGGCCAGATAGGACAAACCCTGTGAGGACTGTAACACTGACTCCACTATATGGTGGAGCTGCTGGATGAGGCACAAACAGAGCTGGAGAAAGTGCTAGAAAAGGCCTGTTTCGAGGCTACAGACTGAAAATTGCCACACTGGCTCCCAGCAGTGAGACTCGATAAGCTCACTGTCAGACACCATGCTCAGGAAAATTGAAAACATTATAATACTGCACTGATGGCCATGGCTTGCAGCGCTGTAGTGGAATTTCTGGCATTTTCTATTATCACATTCTGTCCGAGTTTTATGCAGACTAATGTCACGCCTTGAAAAACTGTGACATCAGGACCATAACATTGGTTATAATTCCCTCTTTTATTTTTGTCGAAAGGTGTGCATTTGCTATTCCAGGAGAATATTCCATTGAAATACAGAGGGGAATTTGTATCAGCACAGTTTTTATACTGTATGCTCTCACATATGAAGTAGGAGTGAGTGGCAGAAGGTTTGACTGAATGTACCTGAACTGATAGAGACAATATGACTGAGTTTGGCTCGAGAGGAAGCCTCAGATCAGCCTGAGGGAATAAACTTGACTTATTTTGGCTGGCATGCATGTAGGAGGGATTGTCATGCTATTTTACACATTTTGGTGCCTTTAAAATGATGGAATATTAATATGGATAGCAAAATACTAGAAGAAAATGACCTCTGCAAGAAGTAAGAAAGAAGTGACTTTCTGCAGGGAAATAGTTTTGTACTTCATGTATCTAAAACAAATCACAAGCTTTAGTCTTGGTATGAAGCTGGGTCTTTCTCCCTGTTGATTCCATCCGTTGAATTCCCTATAGCATGATGTAATTACTCACAATGTACCTGCTTGTTATTTTTCTAGAGGCTACAAGCCCCATTAAACTTTACAAGCTCTTTTTAATTGACATCACAGGCCGTTCCACAGGACACCCTAGGGGCTCAGTACATTTTTATTTCATACAGGGCATCTTGTGTTTTGACGGGTGGATGCAAACAAAATAAAACAAGTCTCCAGATAGGAAAAGTTCTTGCAGCTTGATTATGGGGAGAACTGGGACGGTAGCTGGCAGCTTTCAAGCCAATCACTACTTGGCCTGAGGCGAAAGCCAAGAAAAAAGAAGACATGCTGGCATGACTGTTCGTTCCCATGTCTACCATGAGATGGCAGCGCAGTCTGCTGTTCAAAAGCAGCACGGTGATAGGCTGAAACCTGATGGACTCTGCTGGGGACTAAATAATAAAAAAACTCAATTTCTAAGCTTGTATTTTGACTTTAAAGGTCACATGCCTCAGAATCTCTGCTGGACAGACGTGACTTCTTGGTGAAAAGAGTCCAATTTAAGCTTGACTGTGAAATTGAAAGTAATTGGAAGTTTTCTCACCCTGCAGTGTACAGTACCTTTCTAACCTGGTGTGTCAAGATAGTAATACTATTTTCTGTTTTTGTTTTTCCACTGGATACTTGCAAATGTCTGCGGGTTGATGCAAACAGGACCTAAAGTCACACCAGAACATAGCCTGTATATATTGTGTGTTTAATTGTTGGTTTGTTCTTTTTTAATTAACCATAAAATTCAGTCAGATTAAAGAGTAGCAGTCAGATATGAGAGAGAACCACACATTAATATAAAATGAGCAGCCCTGCTGGACTCATAGAGAACGGACACTCTGGGTGTTGTAACTGATCTGCTCTGAGCTTACAGAGCTAATTCACCACTCATGACTCCAATTAAAAGGCTTGTCTGCTCATGTCTGAGATGGGCGCACATGTTACCCTCAGATAACCTAACCATAGCCTGTACACACTGATATACACCATGGTGTCTCATCCTGAATATAACAACTGGTAAAACAGTGACTACAACATCACACATTCAGACACAGAAGCCAGAAAAGCTTAGGAGAAGCGAAGTACTGCATTATGAACTAATGGTCCATGGTCAAGGAGTTCATTGCAAGTACACAGTGTGTTTCTCTTTGTCTACTGTGAAACATTAATCAAACTCCAAGAACACCCAAGGGGGGTGATGGGGTGAGGACGTAAATATATCTTTTATCTGCACTGCTGGTTATAAGAGCAATCAAACCTAATCCTTCCTGATGGAAAATATACGATTAAAAACAGCAAGAAAGGCCTGTGAGCAAACAATAGCTTCAGTATACGCAATAATTCATTGTTCCATTATGGATATGTCAGAGCTACTGAATGCAGTTGTTGAAAATATTTTACTGACTGAGAGCTATAAATGTGTAACAAGGTGGAAGCTTACAGTGAACTCTTCTGCAGTCAACCATTAAATGTGGCCACACATGCAGACCGACTGTATGATTATTACGCAAATCGAAGAGCCAGGAGAAATTACAGTCTAATGACACTGAACCTATCAGAATGAAGCGCTCTTTCTCAAATATGACATTGGACACTGTCTCATTCAGTCACCTCCTGGCCCGAAATAAGAAAATCAGTACCATCATCAACTCAGATTTGATGTTTGTTTGATTGTTTAGGTCCATTCTTTTTTTAAATAAATCTACAAATATGAATTTATTAAGAAGTGAAATGGTATTTTGCTCAAGAAATATTGCTATTAGCCTCAACCAAGCTGAATTACTTAGAGCCCATTTGTCTTAACCTCACAGACTTGCAGAACAATCACGGCACCAATCATTTAATCTCATGGGTACATTATTTGTCTCACTTGTATAGAAGTGTTTTTGTTCATAAATGTGCCCAAATATATACAAATTCAATCCACTACATAGTAGAGTCTCAAAACGAAAGAAACACATCTCTAAAGTTCATGGAACAGTTAAACCTGGGATCTTGCATAAACTATTTTCTTTGTTGACCCGGTTTCACCCTGGATGCAACACTGACCTGCTGTTAACACTCTGACCTTTGTCTATGAAGGTTATCACATCACCCAACACCTTACAATGTGCATCATACGACACAAAGTACAATGAAAATGTATGCCAAAAAATTTATTACAACCGGCTCATAAGGAGAGTTAAAATCTGTTTTGAGTGCCACATGGGTAGGGTTTGCCACTCATGGGCCAATACACTACATGTACGTTTTGACAATTACAGGACAGTATATGAAAATCGCTTTAGTATAATTTTCTGTGATTAACAACTTGCCATACACACATCTGAAATGTCCTGATATGGAGAACCCCACCCATCTGCTGCTCCCAGCAGCTGAAGAACAAACACTAAGTCAAATACTATTTGACTCTGTCTGTATTTGATGCAGTTTCATCACTCTTACCTTCAGCAAAATTATTCCCTGTGACTCCTGACATATCCCGGGCTTCCTTTTCAGTCTTCATCAAACTGTGGGTTTCTTTTCTTGATCAGCAGACTAACTAATTTTTTTTTTAAACAGGGTAGTTTGAACAGAACGGAGAAACCCTACACAGGGCTGAGGCTGAGGCTGGTTGCTGGGGCTGTGTATGAGTTGCAGCATGAGTGATCTTGCAGGCAGGCCCACAGGTAGAGGGGAAAGGGTCACTACCAGTGAATAACACCTTAATGTATTCCCTACCAATCAGAGTGTAGCTGAGGTAATAAGGAAGTTGGGATCTGGGGAAGGTGGGGATAAATGGATGGGGGAGGAAGGTGTGAGGAAACTACTTTTTAACCCATGCTGGGAACCTTTGTTATTCTAATGTGAACTGTCCTCTCAGCAGTTGACCACTTTACTGTTATGCTAAAGTCTGATCGCAGCCACACATGGTTATACCATAGTATTGTCTCTTGTGAAGTGTAAGACCAAAGAGCTTGCCTGTATGACCCATTGCAATGTTGATGCCGGGGATTCTCAGACTTCTCAGACTCATTCGAAGGATCTCTAAATGAGCACGCATTATCTCTCCTCAAAGATCCCGAGGGGTCCCTGGACTCTGAATTACTGCCTTTAACTGTGTGATGTAACCACTTTTACAACAAAGACAACTTGTTAAGTTGTGCACATACATGAGGTATATGCTGTAGGGCTACATGTTGTGCATGCAGTCCTTGCTAAGCCATTCAAGCAGCAGAGGATACTTTATCAACCACGGTCTGTGTCACTCAAGAAACTGATCACTCTCCAACAAATTAAATCACCAAAAAAGTGTGTCTAAATGAACCCAGGGCAATTCTAACGGCTCCATAATCTCACACCCTCTAGCCGCTCTGTTACTCCTCCAACCCTTCTTTCAACTTGTCACGGCTGGAAAGTTGTACCATTAGTGTCTATCAGCTGCTTTGTAGTATTTTTAGGTCTGTCATCCCCTGGCTGCGAGGAGCCTACACATCCCAGCCCAGCAGAGAGGGACTATAAAACAGACTGGTGGGTCCGGGAGGTGAGACCTGACCACAGGAGATGGAGACAGATGGTGTAGGACACAGAAACAGACAGGCACTGCAGGTATTTAACAACTGATCATATTGCATTTGAAGGTAAGAACGGGATTTAAGCTATACATGAATAGTTGTTATTCTCAAATGCAAGAGTGAAACTGGCATAGTATGATCTTTTGAGAGCTCACATAATGCAGCATATTATACCATTTATAAGGTAAAGTATTTGAAAAGCGTACTCATTTATAATGTACTAAATGTGCTAAAATATATACTTTGATTCTGGGGTGTTATTAGCACAACGGCTGAGGATTTTTGCCATTTTTGTTCATAAGAAAGAGAGAAATTGATCTAATTTGCTCACCTTTAACAAAGCATGACCTCCCTTTGCTAAAAAGTGATATAGCCTACAAATAATATCTATCAGTATAGGAGGAGGCATCGGAGTTCACGTGAGTAGATGAGATACATGACTCACATTGCTGTATAGGCTTTGTCCACAGCATTTACAGCAATCATCTACCATCAAGTGTAATCTGTCACCTATTGTGTCACGTTTCTCAGACAAACATCACATGCATTGAAGTGACTGCTCATTTAAATCTTGTTGTGTACTGTGTAAGAAGCTACAGAGGCATATTTGTTCCAATTATCACCTTGTAATTTTCACCTGATTCTCACTTTGGACCCCAAACTGTTTTTCCTCTCCTCACCTCTCAGAGCGAAGACACAGATTCCATTCAGTGGCAACAGACTTAAAACAACACTTCAGATCTCTTCCCTGATTGCTTGAACACAGTAATTGGGAAAGATGGGCAACATTCTTCAAATGGCATCTGTAGAGGTCTTTCACTCCAACTTATCACATGGCTCAGTCCTTATTATGAATAATCAACACCACTTCCAATGCAATAGCAACAACAGCAACAATACTAAAGTGACTAAAGATCCTTTCCTGGTGAACACACAGAATACCTCAGATCAAAAGGTACTATCTGAGCCAAGCCATAAAGAGAAAAAGCACGAGTGTAAACTTGAGGACTCCTCCAAGAAGAACAACAATATCATAAAAAGCCATCCTAACATAATCTCCATGACAACTGGCATTAGCATGGTCCAAACCAAGAGTTTGGTGTTTCAGAAGTGGGCTGATATGGATAAGGGGTCCGCGGGGCCCCTGGCCAAGCACCAGCTGTCAGCTGGGAGCTCGAGCTGTAACCTCAGAATGGTGAAGAAGAGTATTGTGAGGAAGGGGAGGGATGAAGAAGAAGGCAGATTCACGGTGAAGCCGAGTTCTAAACGGATGGAAAAGCCAGGAGAGAGGTCACTTTCTATCTGCAAGGCAAACACAGCGCTGGATGGAAGTGTCACAAAGAGGAAATTGAAGAAGGAGCTCTATGCCAGTGAAGACACTTTTGCCAATATTGATACCCATGTAATCAAATCTGGAAAGGAGGTAAGAATAAATGTACATATATAACAGATGAAAAATATTCACTTGTATATAATTACACAAAATCTTAATTTATAGTAATACGGTAATAATATCTTACTACATATTATGACCTGAGGAAAGACTTCCTGTATGGGTGCCTTGGTGCACAGTTTGTACCGTACCTCCCCCCTCCTTCTCCTGGACCCCCTATAAACTTGACCTTTTGTTTCATCTCCCCTGGGAAGAGAAGCTGGAGTTTATGTGGAAGCTATTTTCTTTTATTTATCTTCAGAGAGAGAAGAAATGGTCAAAGAAAGATTTGGGTCCTCCATCATCATTATCTACCACAACCACCAGAACACAATGCAGACATTAGACCGGTCACACATGTTCACCTGAGTTTGCATGGGGGTATTTGAGTGTACATGTGTACACCTAGAGTTATTTATATCTGTTATTGACACCAAATGTCATTGTTATATGATACTGCCTGTTGGATGTTGCAGCTTCGTAGCAAGAGGGTCTTCTCAGTTAAAACCATTACCCAGACCATTACAGAGGGAGCCCAAAGTGAGCTGGAGAAACTCAGAGCTATCTGGATCTGGCTTTGCCACTACATTGGTAAGTCCCACTTCTCAGGAAATATCCTACATTTCAATTCCTTCAATTCAATTTCAAATTTCACTGTACTTGTGTAACATTGTGGACCAAAAACTGTGGTACTTTAACATGCATGTATACATGAAAGCATATACTGGCATAGACAAGTCATTTAAGCTCTGAAACCTATATCCTATAACATAACTCAGCAGTGCTAGTAAATTGGTTGTAAACTACGAATAGCATTAATCTAACAAAGCGCATTATGCATTGTCAGGCCTTCTTCTAGAGCCCCATACAATCAGTCCTGGGCATTAAGCGTTTCACATACATCACAAACTTTCCATCCCTACACGGCTGCATATTGTCAGAAGGACTTTCCCTGCCTAATTTCAAACAGTTGTTTGCCAATGAGAATCATCTATGAGTGAATGGGAGCTAACTGGTCAACAATACCAGGCAAGACATTCATTAAGACAGATATTCAATTAATCTGTCTCTATCTGGCCTCAAATGGTTCAGCCTGTCATATGATAACAAGCACCCTTGTTATCTAACTAATTGGCAGCGGACTCTCCCAAGTCATAATTTAGGATTAAGTCATTATAGTTCACTCTGAGTTCACCATTGCAGTGTGACTTGCTTCACCTGCTGCAATACTGCACATGGAGTCTTTCCAGGTTTCTAACTGAAACTCAGAACAGTTTGCAATGATGCTGAATTGATTAATTTCCTCATGATGTTCCCAATATGCACATGCTGGTTCTGTGTTCTGCAGAATATGATGTAAGTGGCTACCTGGGCTTTACTGTCAAGCTGTGCTCTCCAGAGGAGGTCATTGAGTCAGGCAGGGGTGTATGCTGTGGATACTCCAGTGTCTGCCTGCAGATGTGCCAGTAAGTGGATTTTGTCTTGCAGTGGAAATATTGTAGTGGTATCAACATCCTTTGTACTCCTCTGATTTCTGGTCTGAGTGTGGTTATACAACGATCCTCATGACCTCACATAGATACAAACAATGTCTGTTGTAAAGTAACAGCTATCTTGTCTTGTAGGGAGGCAGGCATTGAGTGTAAAGAAGTGTCAGGCCATGGCAAAGGCATCGGTTACAGGCAAGGCCAGAGCTACCAAAACACCAAATCCTCCCACATGTGGAATGCTGTGCGTTTAAGAGGCCACTGGTACCTTCTGGATGCCTGTTGGGGAGCTGGGAGAGTAGACTTGGACAACAAAACCTTTATCAAGAGGTGAGTTCTTGGTAAATCAACACAGCACAATACTCTCTGTGTTACATTAGCCTCTGTGTTTCAGTAATGCACTTGATTGTGTTGTCAAGCCGCCAACACAACCAACATGGTCACTAAAAATAGCAAAGCTGTGTCTGATTGACTATTCCAAAATAAGCACAGAGTTATTCATGTACAAACTGTTTCCATATTTTGGACCCTGGTTATCATAGTACACTAACGATGATTGGCACTTGGCAGACATGTGGTTATGATTTGAGGCGAGGTTGCTTTAATTGACATTTTGGAAGATCATGTGATGCTTATGTTATGTTTGTGTTTAGTTGGTACACAGTATGCTGTAGATCAAAGGTTACATTCCAACCCAAAGTAGCCATCTCATGCTATTTACGTTGAACTTCTGCCTGTTACACCAGCCACCACTTTTTCTATTAACAATGAAACTGTGGAAATTAGTGCAAATTTCCTTTTAACTTTACAACAATGCAAATCATATTTGTCAATGCAAACTGAAGGATATGAATTTCAGTCGGTCCCCCTAATTCCTAAACAAGTTGATCATAGCTCGTGATCATACCGTCACTAAAAATATGGAATTTATGTGCAGGTATGATGATTTTTACTTCCTGACCGACCCCGAGGAGTTCATCAATTCTCATTGTCCAGATGATCCAGAGTGGCAGCTACTGGACAGCCCTGTCCCACTGGAGGAGTTTGAGAAGAGGGTTTTGAGGACTTCAGAGTTCTTCAGACTGGGTCTCACTCTTCTCCACCCCAAACACTTCCTCCTAGTAACAGGTACAATTAGTTCCATTGCATGCAGGTATTGTTCTTGATTAATCTCAGGCTATAGTAATAATGTTGAGTTAAAAACATTTCATGGATCTTCCAAAAAAGTTTTTGAGATGTTCTGCATATGTATGCACACAGTTAAAAAAAAAAGTGTATGCCAAGTGCTCATTACCAATGATAATTGGATTTCCTAGACAACGGTGAGGCCTCAGTGTCCATGAAGTTCTCTGAATCTGTGGACTTCACCTACCAGATCTCTCAAAGAAACAGCAATCAATCCATAGAGGTTAGTTGTTCCTCTGGTCTTCTCACAATGGCCCAAGATTCAATGAGGTTGCGACTGCTGCCTCCTACAAGTGGCACGTATGATGTCATGGTCTTCGCACGTCCTGGGAACACATCAGGGACTTTTAGTTGGGTTTGCTCCTTTTTCTTGGAATGTGCTGAGCCAAAACCTACTGAGGAACTTCCTGAGAACCCTTTCCTGTCCTGGGGCATGCAGAGAAATGCTGAGTTCCTGGGTGTGAAGAGATGCAGCCACGGGCCTGAGCCTCTGATAGTTGAAAATGGGTCTTTTGAGCTGGATCTTCAGACTTCTAGGCCGCTTATGATGCTTTGTGAGCTGAGCCACAAAGATCTTGATTCATCGATAGGCAAGAGATGTCTAGCAACACAGATTAAACCTGACCACCTCATTTGCCACGTGATCTGCCCATATCTGGGGTACTATCGGTTGTCTGTGTTTGTTCGGGACTATGAAAAGCCTCAAGATGGCTATCAGAACGTTGGCAACTTTCTTTTGCACTGCACAGGCGGCGCCATAAATTTGAATGATCTCTTCCCATCATCCCTTAGTTCATCCTGTGGGCCTGGAACTCGGACCCAGGATGCTGGCTTGTTTAAATTCAGCCACAGTGGGGCCATTGTGAGCACCCAGCAGGGCAAATGTAACATCACTTTCCAAAATCAACAAGACCTGGAGATCCATGTTGTACTGTTCAAGGAGCAACGCAAAACACCAGGGTATTCCCTGTCCAGGCATATCCTCCTCACTTACAACGGTAACAAAGTTACTATCAGCGTGGTCCTTCCTGAGGCGGGAGTTTATGCTCTACGGCTTTATGCCAAATTCCCCAGTCAACAAGACTTTAGCCCCATGTGCGACTTTGTACTGAAGAGCACATCCCAAGCTTCCCTACCTCCATTCCCTTGCACTTACACTGCCTGGCAGAAGGGCTCTGTGTTGTTTGAGCCCCGAGCGGGCCTCCTGGAACGCATGTCCTGGGTCCGTTTCAGGATCAGGGTCCCTGGAGCTCAGAGGGTGAGCATCCTGGGTGAGCAACTCATTGACCTGCAGTTGAACAAGAGTCGGGTATGGGAGGGGGAAGTGTTCACTGGGGCGAATGTGAAACAGTTGAAGCTGGCTGCCAGGGGAGGAGGAAGTTCAACTGACATGTCCATTATCATGTGCTTTGATGTGCTGAGCCAACAGAAAGAAATGTAAAGAATCAGTTTTCCATTGTCAAGAGAGAACATTTTAGCAAATGCAAAGCATGTTTGAATGAATCATGAAAAGGTGCTCATTCATAAGGGTTAACTTTATCATATAAGGGTAATGTATGTGATGTGTATTGACTTTAGTATCTGCTTCTGAGGAAACAGATTATTTTATTCAGATTGGGTTTGTTTACTTAGATTGATCAACCTTGTTATAACACATTTCACACAAACATCTTTAAAGATCCTTAAAAAGAGAAAATAGTTAAAAATTAATATGAAGTTTAGTTTGAGGCAAATAACGCATTATGCATACAATAAATTAGTTGGAATTTAATAGCTTTGTAGATCACTCTGAAATACTATATACATTCATAATGCTTTGAAAAGATGATATTGATTTTGTACTCATTGTATTAAGGTCTCCTCCTAAGAGGACACTAGCAAAGGACTTCATAGTCAATCATTGCTGAGAAAATACTTTTTGAAATTCATGGAATTTGCTATTGTATTTTTTTCTTAACACAGTTGGTTTGAAGAATGTTTAAATTGGAATAAACTGTTATGAAATATAAAAATAAAACTATGAACTCTATATACTTTCTGTTGCCATGTACTGAATCCTCAGTGCTGTTTTAATTAATGTGGAAACATACTCAGCATACTGTCCATATCAGCCTGCTGAATGTTCTCATTGCTTCACCAAGGCCACAACACACAGCACTCTCTTAGCGACGGATCATGTGTCATGTTCAGTTCTGTTCACACAATTCCCTGTACTTGCTCCATCACACAAGGCAAAGATTTATCTTTTTCTCTCCTGCTCTCACTCATTTGCACTAAATACACCATAAAGAATGGCAAACATTTGTATAGCTTGGCAGAAGATGAGACCATTGCTTAGCAACTCCAAGGATGCAGCTTCAACACTTGACATTTAAGTGTCAAACTGTTTTCAGGGAATAATATACAGTATTGAAGTACTGAAAGATTGCTGGAGGTTTCTTTGAAATTATCAAATTTTTTTAACTGCACACTTGCTTAGAAATTGAATCACTATCAGGCATAGGCACACAGCAAAATTGTCAGTATTAATTTAACTCTGAGTGTAAAAAGCAACACTATGCCATGCATTGCCAGATAGTTGAGTGAACACTCAACACTCCAATCAACACTCTTTAACTCCAAATAACTGTCACTAAAAAAACAAAATGTATTCCCAGCATTTCGTCCATATTACATGGACAATTCTTGCACTACTGCCTGTTACCTAGCAATAGATCATATTGCGCAAATGCACAAGCACAGTCAATAACATAATAAGAAATTTAACATTTCTGAAATGTATTTTATGCAAATGAGCCATGTGACTTCAGTCTGCCACCAAATGTCTGGGGCTGCTATCTGATTAGGAGAGGAGTCAGAAGTGCTCAGAACTGACCAGCCTGTTGAACCCCAGAAGAGTCTCGTCTGGCAGGACCCATTTAGGGGTGTTGGTCTAGTCGACAATCTTCCACTGGACACCCTGATTAGCGCCATTCCACTAAGGGGCACCACTCCAGCAGATGGCCCTACAGCCCACATACCGAGGCCATATGCACAATTAAAAGCAAAAGGTCTAACTATTCAACTTTTGCAACTTCTACCACTTGATATTGGCTTCATACTATACATGCGTCATACTGCATCTGAAACATCTTAGCTATACAATGTATAAAAACTGTAAAAGTCTGAGTCAGAAGATGTTTAGTTTAGTTTAGTTTAATTTAGTTTAGCTTTAGAATTCAAAACATACAAATGAAGTGATAAAAACACAGTGATGAAATACAATGGTGAAAAAACGTATTATTAAATGTATTATCCTTTTTTCAATATCTTGTACATTTACTTTGATTGAGATGTGGCCATAACAGAACATTTTCATAGCATGCTCTGCATACAACAGTCAATCACCCCTACATTATTGCTCCATTCCTGAGAGGATTGTATGGGAAATCAGTGGGAGAATTCCGATGAGTGAAGGGATTGGGCAAATTTCAGGCAGATTTCTTCACGCCTAGATTGCAGGGACGGTATCTTACATGTGAAAAGCACGCACACATGCTGAGATAGTCATATATTTTCATATATATGATCATTATTTATTCAAATGCATGGACGTTTTTATGGGTATGGAATTATTGCATTATGGCATTATTATTTCAGTTTAATATACCCTCAGGAATGTTCCAAAACATTTCATATTTTTTAATTATGCGTTACTTTGGAGCCCAAGTCAGGCGTATATTATTATTGCCACTTAGCTTCCTAGTGTCTGAGCACACTTTGAGCTGAATATTTAAGAGTATTTATTTTACACTGAAAAGGTGCATGTTTGTGATTATACAGGAACAAAATTTGACCAAGAGAAAGCACTTGCACCAACAATTAAAGAATTATAGCCAGTAAATTTGTCTTTGTCTGTTTTTGCTGAGGTAATTTCCTAATCAATTAATGTTCCATTATTACATTTACAGTGGGTAACTCTTCCCTGCCCATGTTACCTTATACACAATATCAAAATAAGTACTGAAACCTTCTAAAATGGCAGAATTTGAACAAACCGTAGGCCCAAATATTACAACATAATGAGAAAAATAACCGAACTGATATAATACAAAACATAAAATTTGCAACAGAACCTTTGAGGTCAGGGGTTGTAAACATATCAAAACTAGTCCCCCTGTCATTCAGCTATGTCTGCCAATGATAGTTGGCACAAGGCATTAACTAAAACATGCGCCCTGAAGACAAACAGACATTGTGGAAAAGGTCATTGCAGTATATATATAGAACTCATTCCCCATGGCCAGTAAATGAGACAGATTAAGAGGCAACCTCACACTCACTGACCACAAGTGATTTTGGTAGCTCACTATCAGTTGCCAACCTGATGCCTTGTAATGTCATGTGGTATGTCAACACATAGTGTGTTTTGAGCAAAAGTGAAATCAATCAAATATTATAGCTTGGGTTTCAACTTTTAACGAAGTTGTTAAATTAAATACTGTAAAAGCAAACCAAAAAACAACAACAGGCAATATCACTGCAACTTTTTTAATTGCCCTTTTCTATCACATCATTATTTAAAAGAAAAAATATACATATAATGTCAGAAGATATTTTAGATTTTGTTTCGAGATCTGCAGATACCCCAAATACCCCAATGAAATCCCCTGATGGTGTCACTGTTTTACTTACACTGAAAAATCCCCCCAAGACTTACCATTTTGCACAAACAATCATAGAGGGAGAAATCCATCTTAGAAGAGGAAGAGGTGTCAATTTATTCCCCAACAGTAGCCTCAATAGACCAGAATGCAATGCAGCCACAAGACGCATTCCTGGAATGCATTGAACATCACAGATTGATGATATATAATAGTGTAAGAGTATCTGAGGGTGGATTTGTCCTTTAAACAGGGACCAGAAGAGTTCCAGTCCATAAGGACATTTCACACCTGCCTAAAATTATCACCCCCTGATGATTTCACTCTCAACCTGCCTCATGTAAGACCTGTATAATGGCTCTGAAGTATAAAATAGACGTGCAAACTAAACTATAAGTGACCTTTCTTATGTAGTAGCTGCCAATATCACTGAGGAGTAAAGGAATGAGCTGTTCTTATCATATCAACCCTGGGATTTGCAATCTTATATCCGGTGAGTCCTTTAAGTATAGCCTAGTCCCTCAAGTGTTCTCAGCTGCCAACAGTATTATTGCACCTATGGCTAATGTGCCATGTACTGGAAGAGGGGGATAGAGGCTTTGATATGAATTGGTCTGAAAGAGAGCAGCCTATCAGGTATCAGAGCTCATAGGCCTTCAACAGAGAACGGGATAGGAAAGAACTGGAACATGGGGTTTATAATAAAACACATGTCACTGATGAGAAGAGGTTAACAGAACAAACACATTCACGTTGCCTTGTCTCTCTCCACTCTACAGCTAGTCCAAAATGCAGCTGCCAGGATTTTAACTGGCACCAAGTTATATTTCAGACCTTTTAACTCCCGATGTGCCGGCTCGTTCGCTGAGGTCCGTGGATGCTGCTTTCCTGGTTGTTCCAAAATCCAGATTAAAGAACAACGGTGATGGAGCCTTTGCCATTAAGGCCCCTGGACTTTGGAACGATCTACCAGAAGACATTAAGTTGGCTGAGACTGTTTCTTCTTCTCTCCTTAAAACTCATTTTTATAGACTAGCCTTCTTGTGATTCTTTTTACCATTCCTCTCTGTTCTATTTCTCTTATTTCCTTTTATTGCTGCCTTGTTTTTAACTTGTTTTAACCTTTATTGTCTTATAGTCTCTGTTTTGTGTACTGCTTCCTGTAAAGCACTTTGTTTTGGAAAGGTGTTATATTAATAAAGTTTATTATTATTAAATAGTATCTATATATATATATATATATATCTACACAAGTGTTCTATGAGTGTGCATTTGATGGAACGTTTACTGTTTAGAAAAATAACTAGAAACGGGAAAATATTT
>OMLI01031894.1:0-10244 GCA_900302605.1 Rondeletia loricata | reverse complement strand
AACCATTATCAGCAGGTGACGCTTTACAAAAACATAGCAAACCACACCAGTATCATTCATACACAACATGCACCAGCGTTCTCAACCTTTTGCATATTCCATAACAATGAAAATGATGATTTACAAGGACCGCATTTTACATGGTACCTACCAGCAGTAAGCAAATGCCGCTTCTGCTGGGCTGCGGATACACCACGTGGACACAATACACTTTCCACTGGGCTACGGGAACACCGCCCAGACAAAACACACGCAGATCGGCAGTACACCATAATACCAAATAATGCTCCATAATGACAAATACTGGTAGAGACTGCTTGACTATGGCGAAACTCACATATATTCAAGGCAACATTTCTAACCCTGTTACATGAGCAGCCTCCGTAATTTACTGGCCAAATAGGAAAACTACACGCCATTGACGCTTGGCGGGTGTTAATTTTGTTCCCTGAATATAGGCCTATATCCTAATGTAACCTGATGCCAGGACCGTTTCGCGGACCCGCTTTAATGCAGGAGTCGTGCAATGAGTGGGATTCATTTACATTGGGAGAAAATGTTTTTAAATACATTTTATTTTTTTACATTTAATCTTCCTGGGTGGGTGCACATCTTCCTGGGCGGGCCGCCCAGGTAGAGCCTATGTATGGGAAACACTGCTGACACACAACAGCTGTGTTTGTCGAAGCATAGGGGTGTGATATTTTTGGGGGGTCTGGGTATTACGGCCATGCAGCTTGGTGTTAATATTGATAAGTTGTCCCAGTTTTGATTGATTGATTGATTTCTCCCAAGTGGGCAGTTCGTAAAGATCGGATGGAAGCCAGAGCCACAGCCATTGATTGGAGAGGAAGGTGCATAGTTGAATATGGTAATTCACGTAATTCATCATGTATAGCAACCTAACTTTAAATGTGGTGCGGAGTGACTGAAGGTCTTATCATGACACATAGCTTAAATCTTGTATGTGTATCTGTGTATGATTGTGACATGGAGTATCTGTGGAGTCTCTAATTTGGCCGGCAGAGAACTTTCACACCAAGCAAGGCACCCTAGACACGTTTTCTCTTCTTTAAATCGATATCTGGGGGTTGTATTTCACAGGTGCATTCTCTCACACTGACAATCTACCAATAGGACCGACCCAACTTTTTCTTTTCAATGTCGGAGCCTTACACACACAGACACATTGACCCCGAAACAGCTTTGCTGTTCTTACGCAGATAAAGAACATCCATACATAAAATGGCAATGACGGACAATCCATCACAACAGACCAGGCAATAAAGGAAAAAAAGAGGAAAAGAAAGCAGGAAAATAGACTTTGACTTACAAATCACAATGAAAAGAGCCGTTGCAATGGTCTGTTCTGCTGTCAAGGTGTCTGTTCACAGGGAAATTATTGCTCTCAGTCTCTGAGAAACAGCCTGTTATCATTGTTTGCACCTGTCCTTCACACTCTCCACAATCGAATTTAGGCTTCTTTTTATTTTTGCTATCATATCCAAACTGTGATAAAAGTTTTCTTTAACTCACTTAACTCCCCGAAAGTGTCCTGAGAATCCACGTGACGTTTGATACTTTACATTTGACTCTTCAGTCTCTAATGAGTAGTAGATGGTAAAAAGATTAGAGAGCCGTCAACTAGTGAAGATTAGGATCTGGACAGGCCCTGACAGGAGACATGAGATTTACCGTTTCCTCATTTCAAATGAGGGCCTGGCTGCTGATGAGAAGGGGCAAAATCAATACGCCCTCCTCGTTCCCATGCCCACTCTAAGCACGAGGCACTAAAACAGGGTCAATGATTTAGCGCATCTCTCGCTGAAGGGAATTAATAAACATGAGAGCGCGCAGGGCTGTGCTGTGGCGTGTGTGCAGTTCACATCAGAGAGGTGAGAATGATGGGGAAAGTTAATTCAGCCTGGTGAGATAGCTAACACTGAGAGAGGGAAGGTCACTTCTATTTTATTACGGCAGAGCACATGGGCCTGCCTCTCTATCGCTCCGTCTCCCTCTCTCAGTCTCTCTCTCTCTCTGTCTCTCCCTCCCGTTCTCCCGTTCTCATTCTCCGCCCGATGCTTTAAAAGCTCCTTAGGCAAAGTTGTAAATCGCAGCATTAATTTGGGGGAAGATGTCTCTCTTTTTTACCTCGTTTTCTTATCAAGTATTCGGCTACATATTCATGAAGCGCAAATCCACCCAAAGATGCAACTTTTCTTTTTACGGTTGCAGATTCACTAATTTACAGCCTATTCAGGCACACAGAGATGGGGGGGGGGAAATAATGACACATTGGGATTTACACAGGAGGGAGGAAACACAATCAAATTGCTGTATTAGAAATAGCAGTACTTCCAGAGTAAACATGGCTTCTACATCAACAAGAGGCAGTCATTAAACTATGTCCTGAGGAGGTGCAGTGACAGCTTCAAGTAGTTTGGTATTATACCACCATGCCCAATTTACAAGCCAGATGATATTTGCATCAGAGGCAGAGAAATTCCTCAGTGAAAACACAGCTTAGGGACGAAAAGCATCCTCACTTATCTGACTGATAAGGAAAGCGGTACCCGCATCTTCATTTCAGTTTTTTCTTCTGCCTCTAGAGTAAGCTCCTTATACAGTATATTTTTCTTCCACTGAAGAATGGATCTGAAGGCCTAAAATTGGTGTTATTCTCATACGTGCACTTTTTCCCACTGATTTCATTGATTCAGGGCTTATGTAGCTTTGCATTTCTGCTACCAAGGTCTGCATTAGTAAAACCACTCTTTATTATTTTTAGATAGTGGTATGGGACTTACGTAAGGAAATGAACTGATTGCACCCTTTTTCAAGTAACTTTAAGACACTTCACTTACGGGAATTAAGTACTACTGCCTATAAGGAATGGTGCCTCAGTCCTCTTTGATAAATGCGGCAGGCGACTACCTGGCTGGCTGATTTAAATTCAAAGTGAAAAAAGGGCGTACTGTACAGGGAGTCTCGGTTCATTAGGCCTCTGTGCTGAGAAAGCTGGATATGATAAAGAGAAGCTGCAGCTGGCTGAAATATAAAGTTACCCGAATGAAAACCCAAGCATGTTTTCCATCTGGTAGGGGAAAGCTGGCGCTAACCACAAACGTTCAAGTGAATGATTCTGGGAAGCTACTTTGATGTAGGAGCCAGTAATGAGGAGGTTGACTTTGCTCTCATCGGAGCCCTCCCGCCCATTCTTTGAATCGAATGATCAGTCAGTTTGTTGATGATTGCGCGTCTGTCCTTTTGTTGATACCGCTGGTCTGCACGTCACTCCTGCTGAACTGAGTAAACACCAACTGTCACTGTTTGAACTGGGGGGGGGGTCACGTTAGCCTCCTGCTAACAGAACAAGGCTCATGACTGGAAGATTAAATCCCTAGACCAGCTGAGAAAATGTGTGCAGGGAAAGTAAATAAGTAATGCTCTCCCCTCCCTCAAAACACTGAGCCAGGCACTTAACCCTGAGATGCTCCAGTTGAGCTGCTCAGTGTCTGACAGTCAGACTGATTGTATTTGTCACCTTCCAGGTCTTAATGTAACTGTTTGATTGTGAATATGAATATACTTAAAAAGAGCATGCAGGCTCAGAACTCCTCATGGAATTGATCAACCAATTAGGTCACACTGCAGCTGAAAGTGTCCCAATTCTGTTTTTCCCTCATGTGTGAAACAGATCTGATGTTTCCTAATCAGTATGAACATCTGATCTTTGAACCACATGGATATGTGGTACAAAACCGGACCTACATGTGACTTGTATTTGAACGTTGAATTGGAATTTGTCAGTGTTGCCATGACAAAAAGTAAATCTTACTTCATTCATCCCAGACATTTGTCCGAATTTCGGCACCCCTGGCAGCTTGGCTGAGCCAACGTTAGCATGGAGGACAATGAGACACAGCAATGGAAAGGAAGCAAAATAACCGATTTGATTGGTAGTTGGGGAGACGCCTCAGTTCAAAACTAGAAGGCACATACTGTAACTGAAATGTGTTCGAAAACAAGCAGGAGAACGTACAGTAGGTACAAAAACGGATGTGATGTCTTTTCTTATTGTTACCCTCCGCATGCGACTTTTCGCTGTCAGTTCATATTGTATCCATTATGTTTTTATTTGATTTTATTTGATTTATTTCGACATACTCAGTAATACAAAACAATGACCAACAACACAAGCATCACATAACATAAGAGCATGTCGAGGATAACACAAGAAAGTTAAAAAATAACTTATTTCCATTGTGGTCCTCACCTAGAATAGAGATTAACAGTCATCCAAAAAAAAGCGGATATGAGCAGCAATTCGGAATTGAGCATCAAGGACTGCGGTGTGAATGCAGCCTTAGTAATAACGACCACATGGTACATGGCACATAGTTAGCTTACATTATATTCGTGTCAGCAACTACTGCAAGCAAAGGACAATTATTGTAGGCAGATGTAAGCATTGTTCAATAACAGCCACTTAAAAGGTCAGAACAAGCAGAAAAAGACAATTGATTGTTATTGAGAGCAAACTGAGCCCCTATTCAAAGGCAGAAACGACTACAGTATGGCAGTTAAACACTTCAAATGCCTGGAGTCTTTGTTGGTCAATAGTGAGCTTGAGAGAGACAAAATAGAACAATAGACATCTCAGAAACAAAACTTCTCTCTGTGCGCCTGAAAGTGGTGCCGTGAGAAGAAGTGCAAAACTGTGATTAAACAGGAACAAAGTCATTGATATTCCTCAGAGGACACCAAGGCTCTGCCAAAGGAGAGACGGGGGAAGGAGAAGAGGGGAAGAAAGGAAATGTATTACTCAACGTCAGTAATGACCATAAACATATAAATCACAGGGAACTGAGGCTGTTACTGGGAAAATGAATCAGGCACTGCTATGAGGGGAAGGTTGAAGCGAGCGGGTGAGGGATGGAGGACGGAATGGAGAAGTGAGGAAATGGGAGGAGAAGGAGGCACACTCACACAACAGCACTGCACCGCGGGGTGTCTACTGGTATTAGATCACTACTCAGTAACAATCACTGACCAGTCTATGGAGAGAATTTATTTTGACAACTAACGGGATGCATAATATAATAAAACCCCACTTAATTTCTTCCTAAGACAATAAAACCCAATACTCTTCTTTTCACTGCTTTGTAACTGTCTCTACAGGACACACCCAAGCAGATTCAATAGCAGTCAAATCACATTAGGGACCCATGGCTAACCTTGTGTGTCATTATGGAATGGGAACAAGCAACTGGACTGTACACCCGCATTAAATCAGTTGTCCAGCAATAGATCAATCATGATTGGCTGGCTTAAAAAAAGATCAGTGAAGTTAATGGCCATTCTGACTTTGTATCGACTCGCATTGGAAAAAGATCAACACACTTTGCAGGCAAAATAATTCCTCAAGAGAGCAGGATGCAAGGTTTGAAATTGTGATGAAAGATGACAGTACCTCAGTAGAGTACATACAAACCAAAACAGTCATCAACTGACAGTGTTCTTGTCTTATTGCCTTTCAATGTTGCCTTAAAGGATAGCAGCCGATTGCTAAAATGGTTAAACAGCAATCTCAGCAGTAAGTCTAATGTAGTTCTCTATACGCTACAGAATTGTTGAGGTAATCTAGGAATTAATCTAGAAAGTAAAGTAATCTAGAAAGTACAGAAAGTAATCTGGAGTATGCAGGGATGTAGTGCTCGAGTGAGGCAACATTGAAGTCTTGTACACTCAGCTAATTTGTCTTAGTCTTGGCTTTATCTCACGTATTTTATAAATAATGTGAAAGAATCGTACAAATATTTAGAGGCACTATCTCCATTGTTCTTTCTGTTTTGCAAAATTAGCCCATTATTTTGGTATTGGTCTTGAGTGAGAATTAACTTGATCCTCGGTCTTGAGTCAGACTCGAGTAAACCAGCAGACCTTGGTTTACAAACATAACATATTTCCTTGCCACTGGGTAGAGGGCAAGCTGAAATCAAACATTCTGGACATGATAGTAAAAAAATATGACCATGTTTTACTACACTGACACCATCATTTTATGTGGCCTCGATGGATTGGACTTGACAGCAAATCAGGATTGAGCTGTAAGTATATTTTCCCACCATGCTTTTAACAATTTCAACCACAGTGTAGCTCTCCCGTTCTCTCATGTTCTCTCTCTCTTCCACTGTCTCTTGTATACTTTTATTCATTTTCTACCACACTCCCCTCTCTCTCTCTCATTTTAGCACTTGTTAATTTGCTCCCTCACTCTCTCTTTCTCTCTCCCCTTCCTTCCACTTCCTCCACCTCCTCCTCCATCTACCCCTCTTTCCATCTCCTTCTCCCTCCACCATCTTTCCTCTCTCTTCCACATCCCCCACCCTCCACAGCTGTTTCTTCTCTCCTTCAGTCTCCTCCTCCGTCCACCTACCCTCTCCTCTTTCTTCCCCTCCATCCCTACCTCTATTTTGAACCACACCCCAGGGACGTAGCTGTCCAATCTGATTGAGAACTCGCCATTTACTGCTGTATTTCCTTGCAGAGAGATTGTGATTAGATCAGGGGGGGTTTTTCCCCCTCCACCTCTTGCAGTTGTTGTTTTTAATAGAAAGACCCCTGTGGCTAAACTTCCTCATTAACCATCCTGTGGAGTAGCACAGCAGAACTATATCTGCACCAATATGTCTCCATTTAGCTCTCTACCTGCCTGCAGCCTCGCAGCTAGCACATCCTACCTCACTGCACACAGGTACTGAAACGCAGGTATGTTTTGTAAACTTAAAGTAGCCGATACGGCAAAAGCGCAATTTATTTCCCCCCTCCTAAGCCACGGTTGAACTTTTCCCTTGAGTACAACCAAACAAACCCAGACATCCGTACAGTGCCAATCCTAGATAGTGATGTGAGTGGGGCAGTAATCAGGAGTACAGATAGAGGCCTGTGATGCACTTTAAACACAATCCCATACAGTTCACTTCAGAACGGGATGAACTTAGCCCGCGTTCACACAAAACAATGTAACGTTATGAAAGGCAATAAACACAGCAGCACAAATACCAAACAAATACATACAAATACCAAAGCAGCGAAAAACGATTGAACTGTTCAAAACATTACAGCTGCAAGAGACCGCGACATAGATGCAGTTGGAGCCTCTCACACCACCTACAATCGGTCAGAATAGAGCGACACATTGACCAAGTTGTGAAAGCGCGGTTAGTGCCGTGTGTAATCTGTAGCAACATGATCACATATTGAATAGATTGGACTCTTGGTTGTTTAAGTCTCTGTTCAGTCATAACTTGTTTCATGCTATTCATTTTATTCAGTGTAACTACCTCATGGTACACATGCTGCTAAAACATTGAATGTACATGAATACTGAATGTATTTGTAAAATGATCTGTAAAGTCTACTGTATATTGTATGTCTTGCACCATCCCTTTGCACTGAATGTGAGGTCCTGTTGCCCTTGCACCATGTATGTCCATAATAATATGATAATAATAATCGCTTTTATTTTCGACACCACTTTTCTAAAACAAAGTGCTTCACAATCACAAGGCACTAAAACAATATTATATAAGAAAAGAAGGGCAGTGGCAAACGGACACAGGTTAGGGTAAGAGGGGTAAGGTTATACCAACAAACCAATATAACAGAACAATTGTTGAAAGACAAATATATTTACATAAAAGCACGTCTGTAGAAATAGTTCTTAATAAGTGCTTTAAAAGACGACATTGATTCTGAACTGTGAAACTCTGTAAGTTGTTGTTATGTCTCTACACCAACAGCAACAGGAGAAATTCCCATATAGTTATGATTCTGATTAAGGCCTCACACTTCTGAACCGACCAGTCTACCTAACAGCCATAAAGAGCGGAAATCCTGTAGACTGAATTGTTGCAATTTCTTTAATAGTTGATCAATGCAACTTAAACATTTGCGACTGGGAATTAGATTGTATAGAGCCTTTTTCATGATGCTACTACCAAGAAACATTTGTGGGGGATTTTCCAAGCTCAACATTGTGACTCAGAAAGTTACTGTATTTAGTTGGTTAGTTAATTTGTTCATCATTGAGCAGCAATTCCTCCTCTAGACTGGACACTTGCTTCCTAATTTCAATCAATTTCAGAGTTGCAAATATTTCAATTGAGCTTCTACTGTATTGTGCATTCATCTTATTATGTAGCTAATCAGCTAAAAATGACCGGAGCACCACCATTGCATTGTGATAATGACGGCTTTTACCTTAGCCTGAGACAGTTTATCCAGATTGCTTTACGAAAGGGTACTCACTTGCTCTTTGATGTGTGATATCAAACAGCTGGCACAGAGAAAGAAAGAAAGAGGGGGAGTAGAATGAATATCTCTGATGAAGTCTTTCTTGGGTTGCTGCGCACAGTGCAACCTATCAGATGGACATTATGCATTTATGCCTTTTTTAATGCCTTATCAGGAGGGGCACTCGACATAATTCATCATGCATGCGCTATAGCAGGAGGGTGTATGGGTGAAAAAAACCCTCCTTTTTCAGGGGAACCTAAGTGACATTCAACTGTGTAGAAAACGAACTGGGCTTAACTATTTTCCTCAATCCAGAACACACAAGGAGTGGCGGACAAGGTTAATAGCTCCATTTCTTACACCCCTTGAGCTTTCCGGTTGGATACCAGCTTTTAACAGCCCACCCACTGTAGTAGTGAAGGGTGTCTGTAGAAACACTGTGGATGTTGGAAAGACAAGAGTTACTGTGCAGAGTAGGCCAATTAAAGCGCAGAAAGAGATGCCCCCCTCCTGGCCGGTGAACAACACCGCTTGTCCCGAAGTGCTTCAGGTTGCATGTCCTTATTGACTAAATGCTCAGAGCCACCACTGACTGCCTCGGCTTGCCGGGGAGTATTTCATATTTCGAAGGGAAAAAAAGAAGCAAAAGCTGATCCAGCGTATGCCCTTGGTAACAAAACCTCCTGAAGAGATAGCATCAGAGAGAGAGAGAGTCAGAACAGGGAGGGAGAGAGATGGGGAGAAGAGTGACGGGGAGGGGTAAGGAGGAAGATGGAGAGAGAGGGACAGCATAAAAAGCAGTCTCTATGTGTAAACAATGTGTCTGCAAGCACAGCAAGTAAAATGCAATATTATAATATGTAATATTCACAGCTTCGCTTACTGATACGAACAGAAAATAGATTGTATATTATTCACCAACAACGCAATAATTCTATATTGTAGATAATTTGTAACGATTGTTTTTTTCTTCATTTTTTTTGTGAAAAATAGTAACTTTAAACCTGCAAAATTGTATTTCTTGTGAATGCATTTTTCTTAATATTCAACCTCAGGAAGGCTCAATCCCTTTTGCTCATATAAGCTCCTCTAAAGCTCCAAACCCTCCTATTTGGGCAGCTGCATTCTAAGCGTGAAAATGGCTTAGAGTCCTGTCAGGCTTGCAGGTTATGCAAACCACAGCACAGAATTATCTCTCCAAACATGGTGAGTGGAAATTCATTACCTTTACCGTTGCGTCTCTTAAGAGTAACTTCACAACTCGTTTAAGCATACACTGGCGAGGAAATGTTACAATTTCAATAAGGAACCCCCCCCCCCCAGGGGAGCATGGGTGGAAATGAGTAAGTGATAATGAAAAAGCGACTTGGTTTGTGACTCAGACAATTTTCTGCAAAGGCTTAATGTGTCGTGACACTCCAGAGAGGTGACAGAGCACTTTGAGTGTCACCTCCGACTAAATTCAACTGTTGTGACAGACAGTGACAGATATGGAGGCGTATCCCTGTTCCAAGATTCATTCACCGTCCTGCCCTGTCCACTGCTGAGATTTGGCAACAAAGTGCACTGCCTGTTTTCTTTTGCTCTTCGTCCTTCTTCTTCGCTTTTCTTTAACCTTCTATAGTCTAGTTCCTCCTCGGTCTCGTTCTCTTCCTCTCTTCCTGCTCCCTCCATGAGATTACATTACAGTGTAAAATACATAGACTAGACTAGACTAGAATACAATAGAACACATCAGACCATTCTTAGCTATAACAGAGCAGAATCCAACATCAAACCATGCCAAACAACAGACAACAACTCTTATGTAGTCTCTAAATGAGGCCAGGACCCAGTGGGGCAGAGCAGGGGGGGGCTTGTTTCCACCTGTACTTGTGTACTGTAACTGGCTGTTTGTGTGTGTGTGTGTGTGTGTGGGGGTGTGTGTGGGGGGGGGGGGGGGA
>OMLI01031893.1:0-20898 GCA_900302605.1 Rondeletia loricata | reverse complement strand
ACCCCACAGTGCAGGTCAACAGTGTTGCGGTTTGACAGTCCTCTTAGTTTCTCTCACAGTTCACTCCCTCATTTCGAGGTTCACTCACAATAGGCTGCTTCACACAGGATACTCCACATAAATATTTTGTCCAGTGGATTCTTTGTGAATGCCATCTTTAAATACGTGGAGGAAACCTTTCACAACCAAAATTCACAAACTGAAGTCATTGGATAAGTACACAGGCACAAAAGGGGGGTGGAGTTTGGTCTCTACTGTCTCAGTGGGACTGACCTGCGAGTCTTTGGGTATGGTCTAATTTTCTAATTTGATATTGTAAACCGATGGAGTCTTAATGTGTGTACACAATAATTAACTCTGCTGCATTGAAGAAAAAAATGAACGTGGAGACAGCCATCAAGATATTTTCTTCCCTTCTTGTGTTTTGTTGAATAGATGAAACAATCCATTGTCTTCATCAAAGCTGGGTTTCAGCAACGATATCAAACTTGAGGGTGAAAATAAAAAAGTGATTTTAGCAGAGAAAAAAATTAATAAACAGAGCTGTGCAGGATTTGATTACTAAACAAACTAAAAATAGCAAAGCATTTTTCAAACACAGCCCAAAGGGTATCTAAGTAAATTATCTACACACTTGTGCTGCATCTCATTCAATGCAACATTACAATACTGAACTTAGATGAATAATCACTAGAGGTATAATCAAGGCTTCTTATCAAGACCATCCTTGATAAGATCCTCACCCCGTGAACTATACTGAATAAGGTAATAACAAGCCTACTTTAAGACAAGTGGTTATTGGGTCATTTGAAATAGAACAATTCACAGCTTTACAAAGCCCTTTCCTTGGATAGCTGGTAGGGCACATCAATATAGTTGAGGCATTTGGAACAATGAGTTGATAGGACTAAATATATGGCCAGTGAGCAGGAAATGAGTATCTAACATGTCTCTCTCTTGTCATTCCTTATTCCATTTTTGAACTTAACTGCTGTGTCACCTGTGTGTGAAAGAAGAACTGTACCTGCACCTATTCTAAGTTTCCACAGTGTATACATTCTTTGCTTACATGTCACAGAGAAAGAGCAGAAAATAAAACATACACAGACCATTACTAAGGTGGTGAAGAAACAGTCAGGTGCGTTTTAACACCTGGGGCATTGGCTCCTGCTGCTTCCTACAGTGAACTGTTTCCCGACAGTATCAGAGCCAGTTAATCAAATACTTTCAGTGCAGTGAGCAGCAGGTTATTTGGAATGGGAGACCAGAAGAAGAAGGCACAAAGGGGTGCTTCAGAGGAGCCCATGCTAAGGGGAATTGTGCATCTATACAGTTTATCAATAACAGTGTGAATAGGATCTGGTACATCATGTGTAACAGTAGTCTATATCTGGGATTCCTCCTTCTCTATAGCCTCGGTTGGTGCCATATCCTGTATTAGAAACATGGTTGGCACCTTTGTACAGGCCAGTGCCATTGGACGGGAATATGGTATGAATGATGTAATCCTCCCGTAGGGGTTTAGGCTGCAGTGGCTGGCAAGCTGGCATAGGTGTCATCTGGATCCCCGAACCTCGGATCTCCAAGATGGTATTGTCCTTCTTGGTGCCTGACTCAATGTAATCATCATAGTTCTTGCTTTTTCGGGAGCTGCTGCGAGTATAGTGGTCACGGGAAGACAAATGCCCAGTCCTATGTCCGTACCAACAGAAGATGCCCAATATAAGAGCCAAAGAGACAATGGCTGTAGCCCCACCAATGATCCCTGCCAGGGGCAGCGCAGTCATTTGCTGTGAATCTTCGTCCTCCTTCTGGTTCCCGTCCATTGGGCTGAGGTCTGATGTTTCAGCTTTAGCGCACACCAAAGCTTCATCGGAGTCAGTGTCTCCAGATATTGCCCCTTTGCTTCCTGAATTGGCAGTCAGGGGCACCATGCAGATGATGTAGCTGGAGCGTGGTTGCAGGGAGGTGAGCAGGTACTCCCGGCGATCCCCTCTTACCAGTGTCTCAGTGATAGAGCCCATGGTGTTACTGGTGCCCAGTCGGAGCCAGCTCAGCCTGAAGGAGGAGCTGGGCTGGGCCACACTCCAGGTAACACGGATGCTATTGTGAGAGAGAGGCTTCACATTGAGGGCCAGGCTCTTCCCCACACCGCTGCTGCCAAGGGTGTAGTCTAAGCCAGAGTCAGGAAGCCCCAGGCCAGGTCTCTTCGAGCGGAGGGTGAAGAGAGAGCCCTGTGGAGGGGAGAGGGTAGTAGAGCTATCTATTACTCCAGCTCCACCCACTCTGTCTCTGTTCCCTACTGTCCTTACCACCTCACATTCCTCCATCTGGCTGGTCAGGTCTTTCAAAGCCATGTCTCGCACCCTGTCAGGCCCGTGGCAGGTGAGCCCCCTGACAGTGATGGAGTTACCGCGGGCATGCAGCCAGTCATATAGCCAGCGCAGGTTACAGCCACAGTGCCAGGGATTACCTCGCACCAGCAGCTGTCCGAGGCTGTCCAGGTCTCTGAATAGTCCCCGAGGCAGGGTGGTCAGGTTGTTTCCAGACAGGTCCAGCCTCTGCAGCCTGCGCATGCCATCCAAGGAACCACGGGGCATATGAGTCAAGGCGTTATCCTGCAGGGACAGACGCTGCAGATGGGCACTGGGTAGGTTGACAGGTGGGGTCTGGAGGGCGTTTCGGACCAGTGACAGCTCGGTCAGGTTGGAAAGGCGGGAGAATGTGTCATCGGCGATGCGCTGGTTCGCCAAAAGGTTCCCATCCAGGACAAGACATCGAAGGGAGGAGAGGCCTCTGAAGGCATGGGTTGGGATAGTGGAGATACGGTTGTCATCCAGACGGAGCTCTTCCAGAGAGGCAGGCAGTCCTGAGGGAATACTAGACAGGTGGTTGCGTGAAAGGAAGAGCAGGCGCAACCGGGGGTTGTCAGCAAAAGCCTGGTCCTCAATGCTGACGGTGGAAATAGAGTTGTCATCCAAGTGGAGTTTCTCCAGCAAGGGCATCCGGGCCAGGGCACTGCGAGGAATAGTGCCGATGTTGTTGTCCTGCAAATGTAGTTCACGGAGGGACGGTGGTAGGTGCATGGGGAATTCATCGAGTTCGTTATCATAGAGGTAGACCACACGGACAGTGAGATGGTGCTCCAAGGAGGTGGGCAAGCCCGGGTTGTTTATGTGGTTGTTCTGAAGGTAGAGGACAGAGGCAGAAAAAGGCAGTGATGGGATGGAGCTCAGGCCACGGTCATTACAGTAGATAAAGTCCTCGTCGCACCTGCATACAGATGGGCATATTACATCCCTGTCTCCAATGTACCCTTGTATTGTGGCTGCAGCAAACTGCAGCACGTCAGCACGTAGTGTCAAGCAAAGAAAGGGCAGCAAGAGCCAAGCCGGCAGTTTAACGACACCTACAGGTGCCATGATGGTGAACGTAAATGTTGTTTCTCTTTCCCACGTCTGTCTTGAATCCTCAAATCCTAATGGTGAGCTGAAATCCTGTAACCTCCACCCTGGGAAGAAAAAGAGAAATGCATTAGAGTCAGCACTGATGCACACATGCTTTAGTAAATGGTGATTTCAGTGAAATTTAATGGGCTCTGAAATGTGATGTAACAGCTTGACATTATACTTCCATTCTCTTATGTCTAAACCATATCTTAATCTAGGAACAGGCTACAGTACTTTTCACATCTTAACAGAGGCTACAGAGACTATTTTACACTAAATGACCAGTCTTTTCACAGGTATTTATCATACCATTAGGGATATGTGCAAACTAGGTTACAAGGCAAGGATGGATCTGTGAGGATTCCCATCACAGCCTCTCACAATCATGAGACAGCCAAAAAGAGACAAAAATGAGCTGTACAGCCAACAATCATTAGGTTAAATTAAAATTAAAATTTAGGCCTGTATGTATAAAGCAGAGTGAACAAATTCTGGAAGTGACACAAATTAAAGACTTGTGCATAATTTTTAAGTCTTGAGAATCTTCTCAACTCCTAAATTATTTAAGAAAGCTTGAGAGGTCCCCTAACTCCATTAGGAGTTACCAGCAGATGGCTGCATTACCCAGGCAGAGGTTAAGATACCATACTTTTTCAAGGAGGAACGTTGTCTTTTACCACAGCGCCATGATCTTCAAGAGTTAAATTCTGGTCAGGCAGTCAGGATAAGACACTTCACTCCTCTAATATTGAGCTGTATCTAATTAATAAATAGACTAAATGTAGTATTGTGAAAATTTTACTTGCAAATGATTGCAAATGAATTTAGATCATGTCAAGGCTAATGAATTAGGTCTATTTGTAATCGCCACAATTATGCTGTTGGACTGTACATTATCTATTATTTGATGTTTAAAACTTTATGACATCTTGATTGGCATTACTACTTGTTTTTGTTACTTATTTACTTAGAGATGTCATAACATTAAGTATACACAGAGAGGGTTGTAATGGGAAACTGGTCAAATGCAACACTCTACCAGTGACAGTAGGCCCATTGCAGTCTTCAATAACCAGGGCCATTAGTCAAACTATTAAGGCCCACACAGCACCAAACATAGTCAGGGTAGAGCATTGATTTCCTTACAAATCCTCGGGTGACCTATCAGAGCCAGTCGGCTTTCATGCAGATTACAGGATTCCCAGGAGTCTTACAATACGATAACTAACCAAATGAATGACCGGTGTCCGGTGTGAGTCGAATTTGTAAAATCTATCTATCTACGCCAAATTTAATCTATGCCTGTACATCCATTATCTAAAAAAAAGACAATAAATTTGTGAAAATAAATTGAGCAATGTTGTTGATATTTCACTCATTTTCACATTACATGATAAGCCAAATGAATAACCCATTAATAATAATTTGACCATCTAAATGTTTCGTAAATCCCTCTTACAGATCCAGATTACTCTTCATGAAAGTTGATCTGAGCATATTTATGACCATTTTACCCACGACTTTTATGTGAGATATTTTTTACTCCTGGGTCTAACTTTGAAATCTTATTTAGACAAAAAAGTTTTATGCACATGGGTCATGATCACCAGATATTTCCACCAAAAACAACTTGCTTAGCATTGACCTTTTTTATGCACAACGAATTAGAAATACGTAGTGTGTATCCCTTTTAGCATCTGCACCGACAAGGTTAAACAGAGGACTATAATTGTAAAGCAGGCTTAATAAATATGTATATGTGATATTTAGTTAAATGTCAATTTGATCTTTTTTTCCACTTTGTATACTACACCAATCAGGCAATAAAGCCTAATAAATATTGTAATCAAAATAAAAAATTACAAGAATGGAAGGAGGTGACACATTCAGAAAATGTTAATGTTTAGAGGGCAAGATGACATTAGATATGGAATGGAAGATGTCTGAAAATCATTTTTATTTTGGCTGCAGTGAAGTCTGTTTCCTGATTTCACGTTGCCAGTTTGTACCCTGCTCCTAAACGGTGAGACAAAGAAAAATCCCGCTTTGAAAGCAGGAAAGTGAGATGTTTTGAGAAGCTGTGAAAACAGGTTGTACCCCCTTGAGATGGCACAGGGACAAGGGCCTTGTGTGCTTGATCAATTTTACAACAACATAACAATACTTTCACTCCTGTCATGATCTATGTAGAATGGTTTGTGATACATTTATAATTTGTAGTAATCCAAAGCATTTTGTGCTATTTTCTCCTATTCTCTTCACATAATCTTACACGGTATTTATATATTTCTAACCTGGGCAGGGCAGATTGTTACGGATATCATGTCTCACTGACAAACTGTTCTCCAACTTGAACTATTAATACATATTTCTTCATCTGATCTCTGACTTGGGACTTTAGAATGCAAGTGTTGATAAAATGAATGTCATAGCACCCTACACAATCATGTTGTTATCACCACTATCACCATTTGTCATGCATTATTGTTTTAACTCCTACTTGCTATTGCTTGGTTCCGTTTTCAGATTTAAGTCACTGAAAATCTCACGACTCACCACAGACTCAGCCTGATCATGAAACGCAGTTGGGATGGCCAAATCAGGTCTAAAGTGAGGGCAACATTTGTGTGTTCTGCCCTCAGCTTGACAAAATATCACTGCTAAATTACTCACTAATCCCTTTTAGCGTCTATTTCAACTTCAATCCTCTTGTCACAGTAAAGCAGCATCAGTGCACTTTGGGGGGGAATTGAGGAGAGTAAAAATAATTAAGTAATTATTTATAAACTATTCACAGTTTGAAATTAATTCAAAATGTTGTTGAGAAGCAAACGCCGACTAAGAAGGCTACACATTCCACTGTAAATGTTCATTGTGTGTGTGTGTGTGTGTGAGGCTGAAGAATAAATGACTTTTGAATCTCAGGAGCTCTGCCAATGAGTCTCGTGAACATTGGAGTATTTGGGTCAGCCCTTTTAAAAGCAAGATAGATGTGGTGTGAGATTGATGTGGTGCAGGGAGCCAGAGGGATTAGCGGAGCATATTGAGTTGTGATTCTGTGGATTAAGCAGGTGTTAGAAAGAATGGCAGACAGATAAAGTTTTAAGACATTTCAGTTTCATATGTTCTGACCCAAGGTTACTCATTTGGTTTCCCATATTAGGGCTTGTGTATAATCCCAATACAATGGCATCATTCCTACGGAGCTGCTACACTAAGGACGGCAGTGTAAGGTTAGTAGTGTAAACTCATGTTTGTGTATGTAAGAACTTTGTAAGAACTGCATGCGTGTCTGTCCGTGTGCTATCAAATTGCAAACATTAACCCATGCATGGGGAATATACATGGTTGCAGTGTACATTTCAGTTATCTGTAAGGAGAAAGCAGGAATGTGGGGTTACAGGGGGGCGGGAGAGAGTGGTGTGGAAATGTGTTAGCCAGACTGGCAGCCGCCTCAGGCAGAGTACAGTACACACAACACCACACTCCAATACTGGAACCCGAGCTACGGGAGCAGGACTAGGGAGGGCTGGATCGATTTACGCGGAAAGATAGAGGGAGAGAGAGAGAGTGACAGAGAGCAGCTTTGAACAAGACCATTGACTGCTGTCTCCCCATTAAGTCCTCTGCAGAAGGATAGGACCGGGACATCTGGGGAACCAGATTTGGGATGAGCGAAGAGGTTGCTGATGTATCAATAAATCCACTTTACTGACGGTAGAGAAGAGATACTAGAGATACTAGTGGCCCACAGCTTATCTTACATGCCATGCCCATGAATCGTAATTTAGATTTACGGATTGGAGATGCGGAAAGGATGATGCAAAACAGAGACGGTTATGGTGATGATGGAAATACATTTCCAGATTTATTCTTTTGTGCAATCGTAGATGTTGTTGGACCACAGAGAGGTCATTTTATTTGTTTGCATATACTACATTTACAGTAATATAGTATCGGAAAGACCGTGTCTTTGCAATTATGTATTTTTCACTAGTTCACTAGTTTTTTACTAGTAAAATATGGAGATAGAAATATGGCCTTTAACCCCCAAAAGAAACAAACCATCCACAAATATGCACCACAGTCCACATTAGAAGAACTAAATATTTTACTGTCCACAAACAATTTATTTTTATTTTTCACTTTGGTTCTGTAAAGTGATATTTAAGTGATTATGACTGGTGGTTTGTGAAATATATAGACAAATGTATCATGTCATCTTCAAAAATGTTTTTTTTACATGTGGTTTACCCTGGTTAAATAAAGGTTAAATAAAAACAAAATACGTGTTCTCAAATCTACAAATGAATGTATCTATATTGCCTTGCTCCCACATATTTTCAAAACAAATGAACTGTTGTCCCTGCATTTGTAGCTGACAATAAATTATAATAAATCTTTTATCATCTTATCATCTTTTTAAATATTTCTCAGGTGAATATGCTATAGAGGAAGATTGAATAAAAAGTTAAAGGCCAAATAATTATAGTGTCGCCCCATTGTTGTAACCCCATTATTTCTTTGTTTATGTACCAATTCCTTGGCATGAAGGAGTGACTGGATTTCCACTCAGCAATTTCTCATCTCAGCTGCTGACACAAGGCCCGAGAGTATGTGACATATATAAAGATTTGTATTTTGAGGCTGTAAATGGTTTTCTTTCTTTTGCCATATACAGTATGTTAACACTAGAGTAAAACAGACCTGTACTTTTATGTTATGATGGATTAAGATTCAAGACCATATATGAATATACCAAAGATTTAGAGTTCAATTTCAAATAAATTCCACATTGTATCTTTAAGGTTGGAACCGGATCCGGGTAACTGGCCTATACCTTAACCAGCACCTTATACACACCATATATACAGTACTGTATATATAAGTGCATGTTTAGGACAAAACAAACATTTTCAGAGCACAAAGAGAAACTCACTGGGTACACAGCATTTTTGTATCAAATTCCCACATCTGGAAGACAAGGGATGAAAATTGACAAACAAATAAAGAGCACGACACATTATTGGACCCACAAATTCACATTTAACAGTTCATATATCAAATTTTGCTTTGAAAATACGTTATAGAATAAGAATACAGATACTAGCGATGGAGTGCTTCATGTAATCCACAGTTCGGTATGTAATTCAACTTGGGGGTTTTTGTTTGTTGGTGGGTATGCAGCTCACAGGGCATTCAGGTTAAGTGCCTTGATATACAGCTCTACAGCACTATAACATGTTTCATCTATACAGCGCTATAAAATATTTCATCTATACAGCGCTATAACATGTTTCATCTATACAGCACTACAACATGCTCTGTCTTGTCACTAGTCTAATTCCCTATCCTCTCCACTGCAGCTGCGACGGCCCCTGAATACTTTTGGCTCAATATTTCTTCCTCAAGAAATGCAGATTACAGGTAAATCCTCTGAGCCACAGCTGCTTGCAGCAAAATGCTGATGCACTGCATGTAAAGGTGAAAACAAATCGTACATGTTGCTGACAGGGTTGGGAAGGTTACATTCAAAATCAAATCCATTACAGAATAACCAATAGCTTGCTACATTTCTAATCAATAATGTAATCCATCTGATTACGTCCAGTCATTTTTACAAATTGAATTTTGGATAGCTTCATCATCAAGCTTTGCAAAATTATGTTTGGATCTACAATCTGACGAATAAAATCATTTTTTTTCCTTTTCAAAAAAGCTTGAGTAAATACCTTTTTTTCTAAATTATCTTTATTCTGATTACTGTGATTACAATTATCGTTTTGATATCAGATTACTGTAATATTCTCACGCTGGTGTTCCCCCGGCCCTGTTCGCTGATTGCCTAAATGAGTATTGGCATAAACATCTCTGGTTTTGCTGTTTGATGTTATTTGAAATGAAAGACTTGATATTTAATGGAAGATTTGCTGTTATGCCATTTTATTCAACAGTCTCTTGGTAGTTGTTACAGTGAGATTCGACAAGCTTGGCAGACTATTCTGCGAATACACTTTATATCTGTCAATCTATATCAATGGTTATATTACACGCTTTGATCACCGCATCACTTGCTTCTTAAATCATTTGCACTCCTTTTAATTTGACAGATTTTCGAGTAATGTCGGCGCTACATTAATATAGAGAGAAATTGTTTATTCTCAAGGAGAGACTCGCTTCTCCGGTTTGGCCATTTTAGATGGGAATTATAAAGGCACATTTATCTTCTGCCTTCATGTCAAGGAGTCAGGTTCTGGTTCTGGTTCTGGTTCTGGTTCTGGTCAGCTAGGATTCAGGGAGGATTTTGTATTCCTGTAGCAGACAAAGAGAGGCTGGTTAGCTCAGTTGGTTAAATCTGATTTCAACCGTGAAAAGTTGCAATAACACACGGCCGTGGGAGGCCCAGGCAGCTGACTCACAAGGCAACACTGTGCTTTGAAGATGAAAGAATAACCTCCACCTCTGAAAAACAACAGAGGAGAAAGAACCAGCAACATCACTGGAAAACCGCTGCCCCATCCCTGTTACATCTGTGACACCTTAGCCCCTTTCACACATGCAGCCTGTTCCGTTAATGTAACGGCACTGGGGTCATGTGTGAACGGAGCCGGTGTCGAAATGCCGTCAAATCAGCTCCTGCAATTTCCCGTATCAACCGTATGTGTGAACAATGCCATAACATTACCGGCACAGGCACGCACAACGTTAGGACGCTCTGACCTGAAGCGTTACGTTAAAAAAGCGGAAAGGCATGTCTTGTGTGAACAACAGAAACTGCTGCCTTAACAGAAAAATGTATCCTTACATTTTACGGGTTTCACGTGTGAAAGGGGCTTATAGAGGGCTTTCAGGTGATGTAACATCCTCTGGCGGCCATATTGGAGGTCCTCAGATCTTGGCAGACAATGGCTGTGAACAGCTGGCTGCATTTCTCAACATACAACTTGCCCGTCTCAACAGAACTGAAACGATGTGGTTCATTTCAGTGCTGTTTTTGTCAGGCAGCTGACTGAGACACAATTTCTCCCTGTCTCTCACATACATTCCCCTTCTGCTTCATCACACCTCTCTTTTCCACAGCCGTCTCCTCCCTTCCCCTTCCTCTTGCCTGTCACCTGTTTCTCTGTTTCATTGACATGTATCAATATCAAAACATTTTGCACCCAAACCCTCAACCAAATTTCATCTTTTCCCCAGCCTCCTCTTTCTATGATTTGTATCTTTCTTTTTCTGCATATTCCTCTGCATTCGGTTTGTAGCAGCACAGGAGCTTCTGCCTCTCTCTCTCTCTCTCTCTCTCTCTCTCTCTCTCTCTCTCTTATCTGCAGAAAAAGTGAGGTCAGGATTTGGCATTTGGTATGTTGTTTTATAGTAAGCACTTGACAGCCACCAAATGCATGAGTGATCAAATGCTTCACAATTGCTTTCCAAGTCAGCTTGGAGATACCAGTCATTCTATTAAACATTTGGACTGTGAAGATGTGAACATTATTGCTCTTTTGTTCTTGCCAAGGATGCAAGTTCAGATATCATCTGGTAATGGCAACATGGTCTCCTCCGTTTTTTTTTTTTTCCTGAAAAAGTAAATTGAGGGAAAAAGTTGGACAGATAACAATCAAGAACAACGGAGCAAATGCCTTTTCACACAGTCGGGTCTGAATAGGAGTTAACGAGGCAGAGCATACAGGAAAATGTGGATAACGTGGACTCTAATACTGTAAGCCAGGAAACCACAGGGTAGTAAGATGTGCGAAATGGTCTTCCCTGTGCAGCCTCGCTCAGCAAGGGCCACAGATGTGAAAATATGGCCTGTTTTTACAGCATACTGACTTACTGACTTTATTGGTGAATTTTGATGTAAATGGTGGTGGAGATTACCTTACTTGGAACTTGTTCACTTTTCTCAAAGAGGAACAAAAGAATGAGTTTTATGCTTACACTGCTCGCTTTTGATTTTCTGCAAAACCATAACCCTGTCCCTGTACATGATTTGGTATGTATTATGCTAAAAGAAGTAAGCCTATAATACTCCCAACCTAATAAACTCCCTATGATTAATATGATTATACAGATTTAAATGACTGTACAAGCAATGGTGACATTGTGTATACATTTGAAAACACTTCACATAGCATAGATGTGATATAAAAGTCACGCACTGAAAAAACCCGGTGCTGTATGCAATATATCATTGAGTGCTTTAGGGTGACAAGCTGCAATTAACCGTGGAGTGAGGAGACATTTATAAGCATTTCATATCTCATTAAATGCATTTATTTATTTGACAAGATTTTTTTGCTTTCAAAACTGCCTTTTTAAAAACAGAGTGAAATCCCAAAGCTGAATGATGAGTTGAGTGTCACAGACTTCTCAGTCTCATGTTCAGTATTCTGGAAGATTAGTCACAGAAAATAAAAAAACACAAATCATGTGCTTTCAGCCACCTTTTGGATCTGTTTGAATGATTATCTAAATAGTTTATCACAGTGTGTAACATTTTGAGCCTGTAAGGGCAGAGAAGGATGAAGGATTCACTGTTGGCACAATACCTTACGGCGCGAAGATATCTTTGACAATATTCCGTTGAGACAGACCAATGTAAAATAATTCTTTGGAGATTCTAACATTTCCCAGAATTCCTCCGAGACAGACACCAGATCTATGAAAAGATTCCCTATAGACACTTCTTGTGTCAAGATACTATTTCCATCAACACTATTTGATGTGTTATAAAAAAATGAATATTTGTCTTTCCATATCATAGTGTGATTGAATGTTGTTGTTTGAATTAGACATTTTTAAATGGAATAAAAAACAGCAGCTGTGGAGAAAATGGACAGAAGGCTGGCATAAAACCGATGCACCAGTTAATGTCAGTGCTACTAAACGGCCAGGATTACGGTCCTAAAACCCTCCACGCAATTTTCTAATAAAAATGGTCATAAAAAGTGAAGAGGATTCCAATCTCTGTTGAAAGACTTAGATCATCGAATCACATCCCCACTGACATGCCGGACATCCCATAAGAGAAAGCTATGCACAAAATACTTTTAGCTCTTCAGAAATGTCCACCTCCTCAGTAGGCGCTATTGACTAACAGACTGCTTTGGTACAGAGAACGAGTAGCTTACATATACTTGCATATATTCTACTATTGCTATTCTATTCGATTGCTGTTTTATTTCAAAGAATGTTAGCAGAGGGAAAGATTATTTTTCGTATCCCTGAAACATCCTTAGACTCACTCAAACTGTCAAAGAGGCCCAACCAGTTCAAACAGACACCGAGGATGGTTTCCACAATTATGGCAATATCTACTGTATGTAAGATGGCATACAATAAAGCGATTTCAGAGGATGCACACACACACACAGTCTATCTCTAACAAGCATTAAAATTGTCCATGAAACATAAACACTCAGCTAGAATGATCAGGATATTCCATCTTATACCACTTAGCACCGACAGTATTCAGTCCATCCAATAAAAGCGGATGGAAACATTTGATCCAAAGAAAAAAGTGTCTCTGTGTTACATCAAAATGTCTTGCCTAGGCATGTTTGCGTTGGCTCCAAGCTTGGTGTCCAGATCATCCTCGAAGATCAAAGACTGCTAGCACCCAGCTGAGATGTTTGTCTGGCTCCAAGTCTTGAAGCCACCCGGCCAGGAAGAACAATAGTGTTTTCTCACCACTCCAATGTCCCATGCATGCTTACTGTACTCGTCCTGCTCTAATGGTCAATATCCCAGAGTTCATTACCAGTGCAACTATTAAAATGCCCTGCTCTGAGAAAGCCTACTATGTTGCAGAAAAAGCTTCTCTTCCATAACCGCTTTGAAGGAAGAGAAAATAAAACGTCCTCATGTTTGACTCCAACTATGTTTCCAGATGTGCCAGGGGTCAGGGGTTAAAGATTAAAGTACCAGGATGTGGCGTTCCCTAACTAGAAACCAGTTTGCAGTGTGTGGCCTCATTTTGCGGTGGTGAATTATAACCACAACTTCATGCCCGCTACTTCGGCAATGTTTACCGATGGCACTAAGGTGAAATGTCAGCCGTGTTAAACGTAGCGGGTGAAAAACAAGTGGGGACGTTTTTTTGGTCTTGACTGGACTAGGGGTCCCAAGACTTGCTGATGACCCTCTCCATAGGGAAATCATCCATATCTTTCCAGGCCAAATGACATATTTCTTAATTTAGCACCTTGATTAGGAATTGAACAGAGGAAACTGAAGTCCAGTATGTGTCAGGCCAAGCAGAGAGTGGGGTTTTGATTGACTGATAGCTCTGAGTAAGGACAGGCCTTTCCACCCCCTGCCTGGTGCTGAGCAGCAATAGAGACATCGCAAGTTATGTGTAAGAGTCTATTACGTCGACTCAAGAATGTCCCCCAGAAATTGGGCTAATTTCACAAAAAACGCTAATACGATTATTTCAAGTGTGTCAGAGGCTTAATAAGTGTGGAAATTGGCCTGTCATATAAGACCTGAGAGTGGTGGTAAATTGCATGATTACAGCCGCAAAGCCTTGGCCTCCCTTATTGTTTCTTTACATATCGTAATCTGCTAAATGAAAATGGACTGGACAACTTCATTAGAATTCTAAAAAGTGGGTAACATTAATATGACAGAGACAACTTTATTGTGGTATTATGGTAATAATAAGCTTTAGAGGATGTGCAAAGATTACATGTCCCTTGAGATAGCCTCTTTTATTATTAGCCTCGGAGAGTTGGCTCCGAAAATTGTTTTATTACCCCCATCCTCCGGCAGCCATGAGCTGACTGGTCCTGCAGAAGCACAACTACTGTAGCCTCACTTATGGAAACAACACACAAGATATTCATTTAAGGTGATGTGGAGATGCATCATAACACTAGATTGTAAAAATAGACATGTTCTGTGAGATGATGTATCAATCTTGTATTGTTTTGGATCATCTAGGAGGTGGAGTCGTGTGTGTGTGTGTAGAGCTGTAGGTTGAGTAGGTCTGGTTTGGAGTGATGTGCATGCTGAAGAGAGCCTGCAAGACCACTAGATGGAGTTAGATCCTACAGAAGAGCATTGGGACTTGGGCTGAAACAAGACAATAACAGCAGAAGTGGAGCAGAGGACACATAGTCCCTTCATGTGTTCAGACCTTGGAAAGCGAGAATGCCTAGTTTCCTGCACAGAGACCACAGCACAATCTTCCACTGGCCAGGCCATATTTAGTATCACAGGACCATGCATGTTTCATAAATAGACTTCACGTACGTACCATGGGACCAGCCACCTTTATTAAAATGAAAATGATAATCACCTCTAGCGCATCCCCCGGCCTCCACCCTCTCTTATACAGTGAGCTAATTACCTACGCTACTGTTTGGATTATCCATACAGCTATGTGAGTATAGGCTCTCTGTGATGAGGATAGGGCTTTGTGTGTTCTTGCTGTGGGGTGTATGACAGTTTAGTTTAGAAAGTGAACGATCAGGGTAGCAATCAGAACATGACCTGGAAGACCATGACCTGTGTTTGCACCTCAATCAGTTTCTTAGGCCTGCATTCCTCTTTGTCAAAGGGGGTAGAAATAGGAGAGCACAGGAATAAAAAATAATCAAATAACTCATGAAAGGGGCTGACGGCATGCCTTGCTGTGTGATATGATAATACTGATACAGAAGCATGTCCCAGTCTCTAATGGAGAGAAAATTATACAGCTAGATACACCGATAAGGGGTAAAGTGACATGCTATTCATTTTTTGTCTTCTCTGCCTTGACTCCAAGAGTAGCATTTTGGTGTTAATGGTGGATAAAAGCATACATTGCAGAAATATTATTGTAATGGTAGAGGATTACAAGTCCAGTTTTTACCCAGATCCAAACCATGACAGTACAGAACAGTTTGTTCCAAAAAAACAAAAAAACAACAACACCCTACATTGTATTGATTTAGGTTCCGCATACAAGATTAAACCCTTTTATCTTTGAATATTACATTATGTCTGGGATCCCATATGTCATTATGGCGCTCCAGACAAGGATTCTGTGTCTTGACATAGTGTAATGTAGGATTGAGGGAAAACAAATGTAAGTGTTAGTCCCATAGGAGTAAACGTAAACTCTGTCAACAGATGTTTAAAGCTGCAAAATAAATCAACATTTCTCTCTTGATAGAGATCTCTCGTGTGAATTGCACCATTTAGCATCTAGCAGTTGTGACAGGTAATTGACTTCAGAATCCAATGAGGAGTATTTGTGTCATGGTAAATAATGCATTGTTTCAGAGGCTTACATTGGGCCGTTATGAATATTCATAGTTTATACTGAAACAAATGCTTTTAAATGTATTCAAGGTTATTTCTCTTCTGTTAACAAGATACTGTACATCCTAGACTTTTCTAAACAGAAAGCAAAGGGCAATCTTGCAGCACGCTGTCAGTGTTCCTTGTCTGTTCTGATGCATGGCTGTTTCATAGAGACTCGACTTTAGCAGCTGATACATTTAAAACACTGCAATGAATTAACCATTGTTGTTGGATTATCTCATTTACTTCCTGCTTTCAACTCAAACTTCTAATTCTCTTTATATACTGAAATATTAATACCCTAATATGTCATCTGTCATGGACTGTCATTTATCATTTAGGCAGCAATGTGTCCTGTGGGTCTGTAAAGATTTCATTCAAATTACTTTTTATTAAATTGTGAGTATTTGTTCCTCACTTATTTGGTTTATTTGCGTGTCCTTCCATTATATCTCTAACTCAGCTCCATAAGCAGCTGCCTATCTGCATCTTGAGTTTTGCCCTTCCAAGCCCTCATTTAACAAATGATCCAACATCCCCGTTTCTGTCTGGCTTAGACAGCTGAGCTGATTAAGAAGTTGCCTTTTGAACACTAATTTATTCCACACCACCATTTTGTTATATTGCCATTGTTTCATTTAAAGTTTACCCTGCTTTTCCTTAGATGGAAGTCACGCTAATTCTGATTTCCTTTTGGAAAAGCTTTTTAGTCTTACAATGTATGATGGATCTGATTAGTCATTCAGGCTGGCCTCTGCTTTTATGCTTACATTAACTAACACAAAGAGCCCCCCTACAGGTTAAAGTTTAAATGTGGATTAGCAGATAAAGCAAGTCCTGATTAGGTTACTGTGGGGCTTGGAGGGGGAAAAATGGATTTTCCCTGCACATTATTTCACCAGCATCTTCACTCTGCCTTCTTTCTCTCCCTTTCTTTTCTTCTCTTCCTTCATCCTCTCACACTCACTCCCAGCATGGATATCTATTTTGGCCCAAAATCTTTGAACAATTATGCAAATTCATGTAAGGCAATGCACAATACAGTATGGAAATGGCTGGGAGAGAAAATAGACTCATTAAGGACAGATGGCATGAGCGCTAAAAGCCATTTGTTATGGATGCAGGAAGACATTTCAGACAATGTCAGAACCTGAGAGACGTCAGATATGTCTTCCACACCAAGCACTATTTGTTGTGGTGGTGTAGTTCTTGATTATTTCAGCATGTTGATGATTATAAATGAGCTACTTTCAAAATAATACGATGCAGAGACATCTCTTAATGCTTTAATGCTTTTGGCATATGGATGTCTACTCTGAAATATTTGAAATATTATATGTTTTTTCTGTTGAAGAGATCACAGACTCATGACCTTTCATCATCGTTCATCATTTCCTTTTATTTGTATAATATCATTAATCATTACAACACCTATTACAATATTATGTATGTTTGATCAAAGCCAACTATATGTTAAATATGGAAACATGCACTGTGATAACATCACTGAGGCCAAAATGAATAGGAATGTAGAAGCAGCCATGATCTAAGCTACTGAAATTACATGCATCGTATGCATGACTTCTATACTGATATTACATACATGTAAAATGGTCTCACTTCATACAACATGAATTGAAATGCATATCAAGGAGAACCTAAAAGCTGCCAAGAGATTACAGTTTCCATAAATTCAAACGTGCTTTGAAACGACATTGCATGGGAGGCACACAAAGTGAGCAGTGGGGTTTTTCACAATTAAAAAAAAATTAAGTCTTTCCTTTCTCTTATGTCTGGTTAGGATAAGATGCTGTATTATCACTAAGGCCACTGTTAACCCAGGGTGGGAGAAAATTATTTGCAGCGAAGATTAATCTTTCGAATCCACTGCAGATGGCAATATAAACACAGCGGCGTGGACACAGGGTACGCTCTGAAGACCTGCAGAACCTTGTAAAAGTCATGTGTCTGAAGGGGGAGTTATAGGTGGGGAAATGTGGGCTTGACGTAGCCACTGTTTATTTTGTCTTCGGCCCTCTGTGGGCTACACCAATACCACTGTCTGAGCCTTTGATGTCACTGAGGTTATTGTTGACTATTCTCTGCTGTCTGCCCCAATGTTCATCTGAGCTTCACATGGGACACAGAGAGAGAAGGAAAGACTGCCATTTATTTCTACACTAATTTTCCTTTGTGATGGATGGCTTTCTTATTGTGTCGTTTGCGCCTTTGAAAAATGCTCCTTGGAGCAGAAGAAATTACCAGCTTCCAAATCATACAATCAAGCACAGTTCTCTGAATGTGCTTGTGTGTAGGCGACATAAGACTATCCAAAAAAGTCTTGTAAAACACAAAGGAAATGTTACTGATGTGTTGGATTTAAATTTATAGCATTGTGGTTTTTTTTATCAACATTAACCAATATAACAAATTTGTATTGAAAATATGTATAAATAAATTATTCTGGGGGGAAAACACTGGATCTATGCAAACTCTGTTCAAAGTGATTCATTTCTGAAATGGATAAATGTTGGAGTAATTCACTACTGAAATAATTTCTTTTGAATAACATATTTCATATTTTTGTATTTGTGATAAAGGACCACTGCTCTGTCACAAGGTAAGCCCAAAGCAATCAGGTCTCTAACATATATGATAATATATGTTACATATTATATATAATATAATACACTATATGATGTGATTTAGAATTTCTGAACATCCTAACTTTTTTCTGGTCTAATCTGTATTGCAATTGGGAATTCTTATCAGTTACTGTTGAATCTAAGATGACCAAGTGAAAAGCAAAATATTTTAACATCAAAGTAAAAAACATAAATTCGCTGAACAAATAAATGAAGGGTATCAAAGGCTTTCATATTTAAGACTTTCCCTTTGTTGTATTCAGGTCATCTTTTGTCCATCCTTTGACTATTGTGACAGGACACAGAGACTTCTAAAGGCCAAAGTTTCTTATTAAATTATTTCTGGGTGAGATGAACAGAGGCTGAATAGAATCATTAAACTTCACCAGTTATAGGAATGCATGCGACGCACTGCCGTCTGCTGCGAGATGAAAAGCTGTGCATTTTCATGCTCCTTCAAAACCTTTAACTTGCCATGAAAAGATATGACATCAATCCTGGCAAAAACACAAGGGAGAAATGAATGATACCATTGTGGTCTCTAAACATCAATCATGCTCAATACTTTGGAAAAACAATGCATTTTTGTTTGCATTTCAGAGGTGACAAACAACACTTGTGACTGGCTTAACATTGTCAATTCCCATTACTCAAAACCTGAAGCAAATCAGAATTAAACTATGGCCCTGTTGCTAGGCAGCTGAGTTCTCTTGACATGGTGGTTAGTTTTTCTTTCATTGTTTGACAAGAGCGAAGTGAAAGGAGTTTAGAAAAACTTGCTTAAGGCGCTCAGAGGAAGGGGATAATTGGAGTCTGTGGATTGTGTAGCGGCCCTTGTGTGGAAACTTCCAGAGTGGGAGACAGAGAAAGTCGGACGCAACAAAATTTCAACTCTTGTACACAAACTTGACCCCGGGACTTCTGCGGGTTTCCACACTTCATTTGCAGAGTGTTTGCCCTGGTGTGGCCTCAGGGCCCAGTGTCAACACCACAGTGTATAGAGAAACAGGTGAGAGAGCAAGCCATGTGGACAAGTCATGACAACAATGAAAGTGCTTCACAATTTTACATCATTGTAGAGTCGGGAGTGTAGAGAAAGTGTTCAAATGTAGGCTTGGGGGACCAAGTGCAATGTTTAAAAATAGGTTTGGGTGAACTGACAAAACAAACATATCGGATTGCTGATTTTTACACTTTCTCTTTCAAACAAAAACGCTACTGTAGCCACGGTCAATTTGATTAGTCTGTCTCTTGAAATATAGAAGAACCTTGTTAAGCAAACAATGAGAAGCGGTCTATCCCTTTAATGACCTGCGGAGGAGCCTAGCCTGTGAAAGTGCACACCCAGTTTAAGAGGGAACCAATTAATGCTGGATTAACATTCATGGTTATTTACAGTTGCTTTTGTGCTTGTTTCTGCACTCTGACTTCCACACAGAGAGAAGGAGCGAGCGAGCGAGATACAGAATAAGAGAGAGAGGGAGAGAGAGAGAGAGTAAGAGAGAGAGAGAGAGAGAGAGGGGGATTCACAAGCTGAGGGGCTCGGAGAATGGGGGGTTGTTTGGACGCAAGAGGTGCAGCGAGGTGGCTGGGTCCATTGTGAGGACACCACCTCTCTCATTATGCCCTCTCAATCAACACTCCTGCTCACAGGAAGCCCCTGTAAAGCCCATCTGCCATAGCTAATCTACAGGCAGCCCTGCGCTTGCGTCTGGGCCTGCTACCCTCAGCCGCATTATTCTCAGATCCAAGGCTTCGCCAGGGATCAGCCAAAGCCCATTAAAGTAAATAATAGCCAGAAATGACAGGCTTAGCGAGGATTGGGGAGGAAGTTGAAGACCAGTTTGAGCCGTGAGCTCTGATTAATAGAGAAAAGCATTGGGGGGAGGGAGGGGGGGAGATGGAGGGAGAAAGTGAGGGAGAAGGGGGAGAGAATGGAGAAGAAAAAAAAGACCTTAGTCTGCTGCAAAGAATTCCTCAACCTCAGGGTTGTTAGGACTAGTGCTACCGTCTGAAGCATTAGCAATCCTTGAGCTACTTTTGCTTTGATGAAGCTCAAACAGGATGGGGAGAAGGGGGGTGGAGGGGAGGTGAGGGGGGTGATGAGGCAGGAGGTGGGATGCAGGCCACGGTACTCAGTGGACCCCGAGACCTCAGCTGGAGAACCGTCAAGAGTCAATCTCAATAGTGAAGGAAACAGAGTTTGTGGGGACACACTGCATTAACAACACATGCACCAATTAAAAGGGTTAGAAATATGATTTGCAGCTGCCTTTGAGGATGTGATCTTTCTCAAGTATGCCTTATGTTGCTATTCCTTCATTAATTTCTGTCAAACGGTACTGTTAATGCAACACAGCCACACTTCTGTGCATGTTTATGCATTTACCGACATTTCACACTCCACTAGATGTAGAATTCCATGAATGTCATGTTGTCAAAGTGTGCTGTCACTGTCACGCCATATTAATTTGTGTTTCATTTAATTCTATATGGTTTCTGAACCTGAACGC
>OMLI01031891.1:0-11579 GCA_900302605.1 Rondeletia loricata | reverse complement strand
GCCTCGGTAAGATAGTTAGCTTGTTAGCTAGCGGATCTTCTCTGCAGCGGGGGAATATCTGTGTGGAGATGCTGACTTTCCTCAGTTTGAATAAACTGTGATTGACATGTAGCCCCATGTAGTTGCAACTTGTAGACCACAGAATGCCGCGCACAAAATGCACTTTTCTTTTCTTTTTATTAAGGGGAAACTGTGTAGTTTTGTTTGTTGTTTTGTTGTTTGTTTTTATTGCTGCTACTTTGCCTGTCCTTGGTTAACAGAAAAAATGGATACTTGATATTTTTGTTTTTTTATATCAGCACTTTGTTAAATGGACAAAAACTTGATATTGGAATTTTTATTTATCTTTTGTATCAGTAGTAGCCTAATCAGCAGCAAAGTTTAATAAAATACTTATTTTTGAATGAAATATTAATCTTTATTGTCTTTATTGTTAGTTAGCACATGCCTAAAACAACCTCAAGCTAAATTTAAAAGCTGATAGCTAAAAATGAGCCATTGAGTAACTGTGCGATTCATAATCCGATTAGTCGATTAATCCACACAGATTTTTTTTGAAATCATATAGGCTACTGCTTAAATACCAAGTCTAAGCTATCAATCACCTTAGACTTTCATCCTTACACCACCTTCCCTTAAGTCAGGTGCACTTTTTAGTTCATTTTCCCCAATGAAGTCAATAGGCAAATTCATCAGAGATAGTTGAGTGAAAAGCGCGGCATTAATACTTTTTTGAAAAGTGATGTGACAGCAACAGTTTGAAGCATGTTTGACAGATGTGTATAACAACTTGTAGGCTATGTCACAACACCAGCCACTCCATGCTTCACTTGAGTGATGGGCATCTGAACCATCTCTAGGAACAAAAGCCCACTGGCCACCACCATTCTTGAAATCATGAATTTTTGGAGGAACAATTAATTACTGACAACAATCACATGAGGTTTCAATAACAGACCAGGAGTTTCCAAAGACTGGGTCAGCAGCCAAAAGTGGGTCAAAGATTAAAATGTTCCCCCAAATGATTGAGACTAATTGCTATACTATGCTGTCAAAGCCTTCCCTAGTCCTTCCAATAGGTAAGTTGAAGAAAATACTGTGGACTTGTGGGTTAGTAGCCTAAAAGTGGGGTAAATTGTTTCTTGATTAGCCCATCCAATAGCCCACAAAACCGTGTTGGACTGCAAGAGAAAGTATTTTGAACATCTGATTGCCCCGGAAGCTTGAAAATCACTGATAGCCATTAATCTATTAATATTAACACATACATGGAGGTGGGATTCAGCTAATAGCCTATAGTGGAAATTAAGCTTTTCGTTATCTAGAATGGTTTATCTAAAGACTATCATCCAAGCAACTATAGCTTAACACTCACTTATAGTTTTGTCATCGTTTGTTGTTTCAGTAAGACAAGTTAACTGCAAACCCTCGATTCCAACAAATAGTCCACGCCCGCTGTTCATTCATGTTGTTTAACGTTACACACGACTGTAAAACGAGATATTGCTCTTTTGCAAAGTATCTGCCGATGCATGTTCATTAAATAAGTAAAAGTTACTTGCAACGCCTCGCTTCATTAGTGTCGGGTTTTATAAGCCAACCCCTGCTCATCCTGTTTGTGGAGAAGTTCCAGGTAATAGCCTCAGCCCAGTCGACAAGCCATCTGTCTTTACATGAATAACAGTGGCGAAGTGCGAGTTCACACTTTTACAACCACCAAATTAACAGTATAACCAAAAATACATACCAACTCATTTTGTGTGACTTTCTATTCCAGTTTCATCGGGTAGTTTGTGTCTCTTCAGAGGAACTCATCTCTTTCCACCAGTCACTAGCATGAAACAGGAAGTCGGAAGCTTACTGGTCGGGTTTCCTTTAAGGACATTGTTTGGAAGAAACAGGTGCGAAACGATAAAAGGTGAGAATAAACTTTAATAAAACCTATAATACATGCACAATTTTGTAAAAGGTTTGTGGATAATGAAGGCCTAGTCGTGATTTGCATCTATTTAGCTTGGGTTCGGGTGCGCGAGTGTGCGTGCACGAGTGTGCGTGCGCGCGTGTAGCGATCCAAGTCAACTGTAGGCCAATCATATCGTTTTATTTATTCAAGTACTTACATAGAAATAACAAAACAATTGCATTACAACAAACTGAAGTGCCAAGTAAACAGGGGAGCACATCTCCCCATCACAAGGATATAGTCAAGTTCATTACAATATTCAGCTCATAAAAGGACCTTATTATAAGGTAATTGAAAAACATGAAATAGGCTAAAGACATCCACAACATTTTAAACAAGACCCCTTGTTTTCTTAAAAATAAAATAAAATAAAATAAAATAAAAAAAGCCAACAGAACAGTTATCCCAGTGTGTGTTTCCAATTGTCTGTCTTGAATTGTTGTTAAGTTTATCCCATTTCACCCAATGTGACTTCTGTTTTCATGCATAATAAAGTAATTGAGCACCACCTCCAGAATCAGGGTGGCAGTTTGGAACATTTCCGTGCACATGCAAACATGATACTGTAATGAAAAGGAAACACAACAGAAAACAGTGAGTAGCCTATCGACTCCATCAGTAGTGCCACCGTAGTGTCACTGTTGACCACAGAATCCCTGATGCCACCTTAGTCCACGAGATGAGATGAGTGGTCTGTCATATCTACAAATTGAAATCTCTTTTCTGTAATTATTTATTGTCATGAATGATCCCAAACCTATTGCCTTGCCCAAGGCCAACTTCACAGAGACTAAATCAAACAAGTAAACACAAACATTTGCACAAGGCTGCCTTCAGCTGTAAGCAGACTGAGGTCACATTTATGATTTGTTGCTTGTGTGGAGTTCTCATCGCATATTGTTCTTGATCAGCCAACCCTGCAACCCAATTTGGCACAAAGATGGCTGCTAATGTTGGCTCAGATCCAACATGGAGCAGAGAACCAGGATGAGGCAAATTCCTATTTCAGAGCGTTTACTTGTCCGCTTTTGAAAGAACATAAAAACATAATATAAATTATACTTGGAGAAATAGAGTAGTATAAGAGGGGATTGTTTTTGAGTTGAACAAGTTATTGACATATATCAATAGCATTCACACATAACCATTACACACTATAATTCTTGTTCTGAAGAATATGGTGCAGCCTCTATTGTCAGTCAACCACCAAAATATGTTGAGGGCGTGGGGTGGAGGGGATCAAATACATTTGCTTTCGTATTCCATTACAAAAATGTCACAATACAAAAGTGACAAACACAGTCAGATGATATGACCGATGATACAGTTGTAATTACAAGTCTCCGCCTTGCTCTGCATCATTCCTTAGCACAAAGCCAAGATAAACACAGTTTTCTCTCACAGGAGACCACATTCAATACTATAATTAAAAGCATCCATTCTGCCTAGCAAGTGTCAAATCAATAGCACAGACACATAATCTCTTTCAGTAATACTGGATAGCCTTTGTTTCTATCAGTTTTGGTCAAATAAATTGGAAAAGATCCAGAGTCTATGATGATCAGTAACTAATATCGAATTATTCTTAATACTACAATATTACATTTAAGGGAAAACATTTTCTTTCTTCCTGATCACCTCACGTATATTCCCTTCTAGATGTTCATTGCTGTCTGCACAAGGCTAGCTGCTAGAGTAACACATGTAAAGGCTATTACTCAAGACAGGATCTACCGAGGCAAATGCTAATCTAATGTTTAAATTGTATTCATTATCAAATTGATTATCTAGGATCAGATATAAGAAATGTTGTGTAATGTCTCAGTTTAGGAATGTTTAATTTTCAGCAGGTTGTTAAGTTGTGATTTTCATTGCAGTTGCTGTGATCCAGAGAAATCACACCAGGAAGAGTTCACAAAATTTCCATTTGTTGACAACAATTCAATGGGTTAATGTATTTTTATGGTACAAAACTATTTTACTGGATGTGTGAACTCTTAAACTATCTCAGAAAGTGCAAGGAGGTCTGTTCATTTAGCCATGTAGATGAGCTGGGAAAAGACTCTGAGGCCAAATTAATTGGAAAATAAGTGGACACTCGCCAGGAAGCTCAGCAATGAAAACGGGTTGGTACAGGAAAGGGAAAGCATGGCCTTGAAAGCTCATTTCAGAATGCAGCGTTCTCAGTGGCAGTGCTTTTCTAAACCTTTCTTTTGGCCTTTGCATTTGTCAATCGATATTCTCTTTAAGTTTGATTGCCGTGCCTACTGACCAGTACAATATTTTCTCCTGTTCACAATAGCAAAACAATGTCTGTACAGTTTCTCTGTCTCACATCCAGCATGCAATCCATAACATTCAGAGGACACAGCCAATACACAGAAATATGTCAATTAAACTAGATGGCGAGAAGAATGTCTCTTTAAACGCAAAAGGAAGCATATCCAGTAAGTTTAAGCAGTGAGGATTGTAATAAAATGGGAAAATATGTTGCCACGCTGACATAATTGATACATAAACAGTGATGAAAAAATGCAAATGATTAATGTGTAAAGACCACTACCAATATTTTTGACATCTGGGTGCTATGTCATTCTACCCTTGAAAGGAGTAAATACCTCATGTTGCTCATCATCTTGATCATTGAGATATTTAGTAGCCATTCATTCATCACCAACATTCATTGCCACCATTCTCATGCAAAATGTAGAAAAGTCATTATATTTGATGAAAACGCCATGCTAATATCTGAGATGTCACTTTTCCCCCGGGTGCTGCACTGGGCCATAACACCGTCTTTGAGGGAAAGCCTTCCCTTCCTCGAGGAAGGGAAGATTCAAGCATAACAAAGAGAAAAGAGATACCGCTATCATAGATTGGTTTTCATAAAATGTAGTCATTGTTGTACATTATTCAATATGTTTAAAGTACATTTTTAAGATACAAGAGAAGCCAATGGCAGTGATGAGTCTGCACAAAATATTTCAAGGGATGACTAAAGATGGTCTGAGGTATTTCCTGCTATCAGGACAAAATTCACAGAGCATCCATATGTCAAAAACAGTGGCATTGTCCTTTAATGTATTTTGTTCAAAAGATGATCCAATCATCCAGTCTCCTATTTATCAGTGGACAAACAGTGTCTCATATTAAAAGCATCTGGACAAATGCACATCATTTAGAAGTCTAACAATGTTTATCTGTTTTCCTATACAATGGGGGAAATGGGTTAATTGAAAACTCTGATTGCAACCGTAATGGAGATACACAAGATGTTATAAAAAACCTTTTTGTTTATTCAGAGAACACATTAGTGCTTCCTTAAACCACTTACCACTTTAAAGCATACAGAAGGTACAAATTCTATTATTTTTGAAATGGAAGATAACACACCTTATTCTGCACTGTCTCAATGCTCCAAAGACTTTTGCAATGACCTATGACCACAAAATATTCTGTATTATAATTACATTACTAAAAGCTTTAAGACACATTCCGCACAAGCATTCAGTCAATTGAAAGTGTTTGTTTATGCAGACATTTGTATTTACATAGTGTGCATGTAGGCATGCACATATATGCACAATTTAATACTGAGTGTATGGTGCATTTGACAATTTGAGTATAAAAGTGTAAGTTCTACTGTAGCTACCTGCATACATATTTGTATACTGTACAAAAATAACAACCCTTTAGTTTTCAACTCAATCGGTCCATATTGTAAAAGATGTAAACATGGATTTAGATACTTGGACTTCTCTCACCATGTGCTGCTCATGTTTTGGTAACTTAAAGTAAGTAGTTTTAGTCTTTTTACATTGTGTCCACTACTATGACGCACAGACAAAAGGCCTTATTCATCTTTACTTTTATATATTGCTGGTTTGCAGCCCTGTGGCAGATATTTAAGAAGTATTTTTCACTGTGCTCTCACCTAATTTGATTTATGGGTTGGTGATATGTGTCCTGAATATACTGCACCTGTTTAATTGCAAACCTAAAATAAACTGAAAAATAAAAAATGTTACAATATTGGTGAGCTTTTGAAAAAAGCCACCGAAATTATATCTGGTAACACCACATAAAGCCACCGTATAAAAGGCAACATAACTTCAAAAACAATATTACACTGTGTCTGTAAGTGACTGCAAATAAATAAGTATTGGCAAAGGCATTGATTGCTGCAGGCATGTTTGTTTTATAGCTAAGGGTAACATGACAGGACATGGGTTTGCTTTGTGTATCCCCCCAAAGATTGTGACCCACTGAACCATAATCTAGATCTAGTAAAATTGTGTCGATACACTTTTTAATATTGTGGTTGACTGATCTTTCCTCTAAATCAATGTGTGTACTTAGCTGATATCTCTATTATGTTTGGCAAATGTCAGGCACAATAATAAGAACAAGGTTGGCTGTATTATCACAATACATTTGGCACATTCTCTTGAGAAAACAACATTCAAATAGAAAAAATACTACACTTCAACAAAAACAACAAAAAGACAGTCAAGTGCCACTAATAAGGTATCCATGACAGTACACAAATATAACCAATTGCACTTTTAAACAACCCAATAAAAGTAATGCATACATCCCAGACAACTCACCCTTTACTAAGCTCCATTGTAGTTTCGTCTATTTCAACCCCTATGATGGATTCTGGCATCCCTCCAATTTAGAAATTCTCAGCAAATTTTACATAAGTGTATCCACCTCAAAACCTACAGATACGCGGTGGCCTTTTGGACAGAATGTGCCACGGTGCCCCTCTGTTTGTTGGCACTGTGTCACAGTAGCTGAGGCGCTGCGTTGCTTGAAAGAGAAGAGCATAGCACCCTTTCCCCTCGTACTTAAACTAAGGGCATCCATCTCAAAATAGAGGGAGGACAAATGAAAAGAGAGGGGCCTGTAAAAGAGAGGAAAAGAGTCACCTATTTATCTCATAGTGGACGGGGCCCCTTCCTCCTCAGTCTCTTTATGGCGCACGGTGAGGGTCCAGTCTACGCACAGGTAGTGACAGTCATGATGTTCCCACTGTTGCCCCCCCCACTGCCACAGGAGTTGGGGGGAGAGCTGTGGCTGCCAGCTGCCCCGCTGCCCTTGTCAGCTGGCTTCTTGTCCTTCTGTTTCAGGTGAACCTTAGCGTGTCTCTTGCGCTCGTCACTTCTGGCAAACTTGCGTCCACAGAACTCACAGGAGAAGGGTTTCTCGCCCGTGTGTGTGCGGATGTGTGTGGTCAGGTGGTCACTCCGGCTGAAGGAGCGCATGCATATTCGGCACTGGAAGGGTTTGTGACCTGTGTGGATGCGGAGGTGACGTGTTAGCTCATCGGAGCGTGAGAAGCGTCTGTCACAGTTCTCTGCCGGGCAGGCGTGCGGCCGTTCGTGCACGGGGGTTTTGCTGGGCCGGTTGGGGTACTTCCGTGGTCGGATGGGTTTGAGCGTCAGAGTCTGTGGCGGTGGGTGGTGCTGAGGAGCGTGCTGCTGCCCACCAATGAAACCTGGGTGAATCTGCTGCTTATCTTTGAACGCTCTGATGGTCTCCAGGGGTGTGATAGGCGGAGGGTTGACTCGGATGGGGTCCATGGACTGGAAGGGCTTGTGCTCCATCACCCCAACCTCGCCCTGATGATGGAAAAGGTTGTAGTCAGGAATCATGGAGAAAAGGCTCCCGTCCATGGAGGCCTTGGAGGTGGAGTGATAGTCATTGCCGGGGTAGGCGAGGGCAGTGCTGGTGGCAGGGCTGTGGTGGAAGGAGACCTGGTCCTGGTACAGGTCGCCGCAGGTGGAGTAGGCAGGCAGTGGCGGACCGTACACCTGCTCCATATCTGATGTCTGTCCACCCATGCTGGCCGCAGAGGATGATGTCTGCGTCGTTACAGTGCCGGGTGACGGAGAAACGCCCAGGATCCCTGCGCTGACTAGACTAATGATATTGTTGTCAGAGCACCAGCCAGAGCCGCCAATGCCACCTGACGGAGGAGTGTCAAAGGCAAACTTCCCTAGATAGGTGACAGTCTGCCCGCTGCGGTTAGACTGGAAGCTGGATCCATACTGAATCTCTGCGGCTGCTTTCTCACTTCCCATGCCCAGATCCATGATATTATCTGGATTAAAGGGAAAAGACAGATACTGTGAATAAATCATTCACATGGATGCACAAACATGAATATGAAATACAATCAGTTGAGAAGGAAAGCCTGTGAACGTGATAATGTTGCACAACTTGTGGGGAAAAAGTCTAGAAAATCGACTATATTAAGCTATGCTAAATATGAACTTGCTTGTTTTCAGTGACAGTCCTTGGTTAGTCCGAAATTCAGCTTCTCTGCATATCTCTGTAATAGTCTGCCAACAAGAGATCAGAAATAAACGAAGTCCAATACAGTTCATAAAGACATTGTGAGCACTGTCAGACCTGTAAGTTTACTGACTGACTGCTGCATCTGAGACAGTGGTGTGTCTCTCTCTCAGATCCCACAAGCTCTCATAAATCAAGACCTAAACACCCCCTTTGATCCACTCATTGTGTCCCACAGGAGGACAGCCGAACTGAATGGCAAGGTCTGATTTCTTTACAGCGGGGAGGATTATAAGGAAGACGCCACTTCTATCACGCTCAAGGATTCAAAACATATTTGCAGTAAAGAACATCTGCACAAAATGGGGAAAATGTAAGTGCCAAGTGATTCCTCTGCAAACTCTGCGTCAATGTGGAAAATTTGGACACTTTGCAGATTTTATATCAACGTTTTCACGAACTTTCTTGATATTTTGTCTAACTATTTTACTGACTCTCACACTGTAGTCTGAACACACGCCAATTAACTTATTCCAAAGATGCCATGAAAAGCATCAAATGCAGGTCTGGCTTGATGGACAGGGGATACCTTTATGTGGTGCTCAGGCTCTCTGAGGTTTCATCTGAGATGACATTTGAACAGAATTATTGCAGAAACAGAACAGCCGTTCCTTCAATTTGCAAGAAATCATACACAGGGGTGCTTAGATATTCACTCCCAGTAATTACTGTCTGTTTACCAGAATTTGGCCAAAGGCAAATCATGATGAAACAAACAAAAGCAAAATTACATACATTGCACAAGACTATTCAACACAGGAGGTACACAAGAACGGTGACACTTGTGGCATAATTTTGTTTTGGATATGACATTGAGAAAGCAAGCCTGAAATAACAATAATGTATTCTACTCTAAATCTTTAGTCTCTTGGTAATTTGAATTGTGGGATATTTAAGCAGAACGAGTGACATGAAATAATGCCATCATTATTTTCTTACAGGTCAATCTTATGGTGTGCAGCAAACACCTGCTCCACCTGTACCATCACAGCTTGGTACTCCACTTTATAATTATTATTTGTCAAAACACTGAAAATAATTTATACATACATTTTTACAGTCTATAATGTAAATTTCACCAGGGCCATGGTATAGTTAAAATAGCAAATATGACACATGCACCTACTGTAACATCTTTTAGCCTATCCAGTCTCATTCCGTTTTTTAAATATCTCCAGTCTGGGCTTACATAAAATATATAGGAGTGTTTCTAGATAAATGTGACATCATCAACTTAAAGTGGCTTATATTTAATTTATTTAAAAAATAAGTGTCATATTTAAGACCTGGTGCTGTGGTTATTCAAAAGCACACTGTTGAGGTAAACCATGGGAAGAAAATACACCAGGCCGAACCCAAACTGAGTGTTGTTTGTTATACTGACAAAAAACTTGAACGTTAAAAAAAAAATGTCAGTGACAAGGATCGACAGGATAGAAGGTAATCATGGTCTGGGGCTATCAGTGCATCACATGGTCTTTTCAGTTAGCCTACCTTAGGAAAATACAGATTTAGTTTATTCGTTCAGCATTGACCCATCACCTCAGAAGGTGAGGCTGTACAATTAGTGATTGATTTAATGCCAATTTACGACACTGAAGTGAATAAACAAGTCCTAATATGGCCGTCTAAATGAATACAAAATATAGGTTAATCTGGACCAAGTCATAAATCAATCAATTGATTCTCAGGCCTGGCAACTTATTGAATATACATGAGGCCTGGCGTGTAAGCATGATTCAGAGAGAAACGCAGCAACAGACGCTACCAAAACCCAATCTGACATGAAAACAGAGTTATGAATGAAAGTCATTGTCTAAAGTACTTGGACCCTCTTTACAAATGGATATTGGCTTAATAAATCAGGGGCATTTCTGGTCTGACCGCATTCATCAAATACATTTTTCCTCGTAACCTACCGACTTCAGTTTTAATCAATAGCCTATAATGCTTTTTTTTTTTTTTTAGAGGACTTTGCGTAAAACAAAGCCCTTCTTCTCCACAACCGTTCACTCATGCCATTTCCTCAAACATGCTTAAGCTTTGACGAGTAAAAATCACTCTAAATGTAAGACATTTTCTTAAGCCTAATATCTTAGCGGAGGATTTAAAAAAAAGTTTATGAGATCAATACAGTTGCCCTTTTTTCCACATCGCAGTTGAAATTCGGACACTTCGGCTTTAGGCTTCGGGCAGGGGGGGAAACAAAATATATTTTCACATCGCCGACCTGACAACTTATCATTTTTAAGGTGTATCCACTTTATCATAACCAGTGTTAGACCTGACCATTAAAAAAAAGTATTCAATAAGGGAATCTGTCTTCGTGCGCAACAGCCAAGCGCAAACAGGTGCTGCGAGCCCCGAGACAACTGTTGCCTTTTACGCAGATCGTAGTTTGAATGACTTTGACCAAAACACAACACGATGAAGGAAAAACAAGTAGTCTAATTCTTACCTGTGTTCATCTGTGAATAGTGGTTAATAGAATCCGTGCTGGTGAAAATATTCATAGACGTCGGGATGTCCTCTTCTGGGTAGAGACTGTCGGGAAGCGTGTTTATTAAGCTGCTCATGGTAAGAGGGAGCTTGTCCGCTAGTTTCCCTGTCATAGCAGTTATATTCAGCCCGACATAAATGACAACGCGCAGGTATCCAAGTAGTTACACAAACAGCGGTGTGCTCTCAAACTGGAAAACACACAGGTGAGAATCAAGAGAGAGAGAGAGAGAGAGGAGCAGGGATGGATCCTGTTGATGTATCCAAGGCTATCCCGCGGAGAGAGCAGCGCTGGTGTCTCCTCCTGTATGATCACAGGCTATTGTTGTTATTAATCTGATCACTGTGGAAGCTGATGGGCTGCTTGTGGGGGAATATGAAGTCTGTGAATCAATGGAGGAGGTGGTGGTGGTGTTGGTTGCACAAGAGCAGCCCTACTTGCTCTATTGGAGCTGGATAGGGGACTCCAGTCTGTCCGTATTAAATAGGGGGATGGAACATTTGCGTGACGTAGATGCCCATATATGGATAGGCTGCTCGGAGTCAGGCTCTCCACAGCGTGTCAGTCGGTGGAAACTACAGTAGAGGCAAAGGCTCCGACTGATACAAAGTTTTACTAAATGTAGATGTCAAAATCCAACTGTGGCCTGCAGCAGGGATAAATCCCGGGCTCAGCTGCTCCTGTCTCTGTGGAAAACACTGCACTGATTCAACAGCATGTTGTCTTATATAGCGTTAAGTAGGCTACAGCTCA
>OMLI01031887.1:3778-24400 GCA_900302605.1 Rondeletia loricata | reverse complement strand
GACATAGGCAATTGCCTAGGGCGGCAAATGCTTGGGGGTCGCCTGGGCGCACGGCCGCTGCCTGCATGTGCCCGTGCCAACAAACACACACACACACACGCTCAGTCGCTCTCAATTTTGCGCTCATGTCGGGGATGCGCACGGCGCCCCTTCACCCGCTGTGCTGCTGCTCTCCCTCCTCTTCTGCTGCTGTCTCCTGTCTGTCAAAGAGCAGCTCTCCTCGTCAAACTCTCACTACAGGTCAGTGAAGCCGCATCTAACAAACCCAATGCAACCGCTCTCTCCTAAACACACAAACTAGAAGTGCGTTTCTCTTAATGCAATTGCTTTGGTCCCTTGTAGTGAGTTTGCACCCATCGGCCTACGTACTCAAGGATTCTGCTGCACTCTTGACATTTTTCATAAAGCTGTGGTTTAACCCTGATGGAATAGACATGAAGTAGGCTAATGCTATAATATCCTACATTTTAGTGGGATTCACAGCAAAACTCTAAATCTATATAGCAATAACGATACCATAGGACGATAAGGTAACTTTTAAACTCAATATTGGGCACTACAGACACAATGTAAAGGAATATTATAGGAAGATTATAGCGATAGCATTGGAGATAATAAAAAACTCCCCCAAAGTACAATAAGGTCACTCACTATAAACTCAGTATTGAGTACCACAAACACAATCAATTCCTATCTGAATATTATAGAGATAAAATGGGAGATAAAAATAACATCACGGTCAGTATACCACAGACATACTACAAACCCCTTATAGGAATATTATAGGAATATTTTTAGTGTTTTTTCATTGTGGAAATGGAAACGACATGGAGAAAAATATCATAACTTTGTAGACTATTGTGAATATAGCCAAGGGACCTTAATGTCTTTAGAAGGAAGTCAATACAGGGATGCCCTCTGGTGTCCAAATTTGTGTGGACTGTCAATACTGACTGACTACAGAAGTGGGCATTTGGCCTGTAGGAGCCCACTAAAAAAGAAAATGTTTGCATATACTTACATATAGATATGTTTCAAAATATACATAAACTGGCCAAAAATGTACAGTATGTGTACATATAGATGACATAATTTGGACACTAGAAATATACATTCCTATGTGGTGTTGACATTTTGGTCACTCCAAATATATTTCAAGTGAATGTCATTTATACATTTTTTGCCAATTTTTTTACATTTTGAAACGTGCCAACATATTCTGTATATGTGTATTGTCTTTTTTTCCATATAGGAGCCAACATTTTGGCAATAAGCCACTGCAAAGAAGAGCGTCTTATATGAATGAATGCCATCTGAAAAGTTGCTTCTTATCTGTGGCTCTCCTGAGCAGCTCAATGAAAAGTGTCACTGTGGAGCCAAACCAGGTTTGCCCGGGCAGGTTGGGTTAAGGATAAAGAGACAAGATCAGAGCAAGAGAAGACACAGTCAGCCAATGGCCACTGGCAATAGATTGGGTTTACTATAACAGGGTGTGCTTGTAAGCAAAACACTAGGCTATTTTATCAATGAAGCAAACCGTTGTATGTATTGGTTATAGTAAAAGATTGTCGTGAAAAGCTGAAGATCAGAAGATTAATAACTTTTTTCACCTCAGCTAAACACATAAAAAATACTGTTCTTTATATTTACTTAGAATATGGCTTTATTGGCTGATGATACAAAAAAAATGAATAAAGAAGCAACTTTATTTGTACAGTATAGCAACAATGTTACAAAGTATTTTAAAGCAGAAATAAATATCATTGAAATGACACAGAGGATACTTACAGCTAATTCTTCTTCTATTTCTCCCAAGTGATCTCTGTCATTGCACAGCTCTATACTCTTCTTAGGTTATCATTGGGGATCATTGGCTGACAGAAAGCACGAGCAGGTAACCAGGAGTGTTCATTGAATGACAATAATTGTGAGTCAGTCAGAGTGCAAAGAGCGAGTGAGAAAGTGAAAAGCATTGTCTTCCTGCTAGGCTTGGGCCGATATCCGATAATATTGAATATCGCGATATTTGCCACCATATGCAATATTTTTCACAGTATCGAATATTGCCTCCTCAGACACAGTCTGTGGGAGGGGAGCAGTAAAAAAATGTATTTGACGGTAACAAAGTATTAACTTGCGCACATGGCATGCAATTGTGTGTGCATAATATAAACTGTGCACTCAAGTTGCCTAAAAAGCGTGTAAATTGATATAAAACATGCACAAATAAAACGCAATGCAAGTGTTGACTGGTACAAAACCATGCAATTGATCGACTATAAAGTCTATTACCGGTAATCAGCTCTGAATGTCTCATTGTTTCTTACTAACAGTACGTTTTTACCTAAAGTAAACTCGATTAACAAATCTCTATCCATTATACTGTACCTTCTGAAAAGTCTGATTCAACTAAATATATCTTTATTTAACAAAATATAAGACTAAATAAACTATATAAGTCAATGCAATCAATTAAATTCAACTAATTATGGCAAGTGGGTGAAATAATTTTGAAACTTGCTGAATAAGCTAAATCTAGCACAAGCTTTAAAGAACATTATGCACATTTTATTACATTGTGGGCATGTGTTGATTAATTTGTTTGCACAAATTGAAAATGAAAATGACTGCACAAATGAAAGCTGCACCAGGCAAGAATTTTATATAACAGTATACCTGTCCAGCCTAAATCATGAATTAGGCCTCCAACAGAGAAGAGAGTCCCATCCCCCCTAATTGAGATGCTGCAGATTTGCCCAAATTAAATTCTATGGACACTGGCGGGAAACCTTCCACAGGAAGTGACAAATCCAAATCCAAAACTGTGTTCTAAGCTGCAACGAGCAGTTCACCAAAGTTAGCTATTTTTTCTATCTCGTCCCTTTGGTATTCTTTGGTATAAAGAGATGACAGACAGGATGGTAAACATGAGCGTGTTGTGTGCAGTTTACTGATATCACATTACATGATTTCTGGGATTTGAGGTACACAAAATTGCCTACTGTAGCTTTAACCAAAACAAGGGAACAATGTGTCATTTATTTCTGCGGACACCCCAGATTCTACTGTTAAAATGGACTGCAAGCATTGTCAGAAACACCATGGATACTTTCTTTGGGTTGAATTGGACAAAGACCATGCATACCAAATGTATTGTGAATTTTTCACATAATTCAAAATGATGGATATTAGGAGTTCTAAGGGCAAAGTTATTTTGCATGAGGAGACACGTCTGTGGCAGGTTTCATGCATGTACTGTAGGTGAAAATATAGTACAGGAGCAGTTAAGTTCAATGACTATAGCTAGCTGGAGCCAAATATAAAGTGTTGCATTTCAATCAAACTTTGATGTAGCAACTTGACCTTCTCACAGGACCAAGTATCCAAAAACATGCATATCAAAGTGTGTGTGGTGTGAATTGGATAAAATATATTGGAGCAGAAGGGCCCGAAGCATTTTTTCACAAAATTAAAAGTGGCTGAAGTGCAGAATGGTTGACATTAGGAGTTATATGAGCAAAATTGTTCAACATGCGGACACACACATTTGTGGAAGGTTTCATTCACATACTGTAGGTCTAATTCAAATTTTTTGAAGTGCAAATTTTGAAGCGCTGTAGCACCAGGTACAATGAGAGCAGCACAAAATTTGATACACATGATGTACATGAGGCCCTCTGCTATTTGTTTATTTCAAAATGTTGTGAGTCGAGATCCAAAGTAGGCTTGTCATAACTGAGTCTTCAGAATTCATGAATAATATGTCATTATCTATATTAAAAAGAGGTAATCTGAGCTTTCCTGTGGAATTTGATAATGATCATATGGAGCCTGTAAAAATTAGCAGATTGCAAAAAGTGCTCCCAACAGGCCATACTCCAAAAATGTTGCATACTGTTCCCAAATGTCTGTGAGTTCAACAGAGATCAGCAGCTATAGCAATATTTTGCATGTTTTGAGGCTGTAATGACAACACAAATATATATCTGAGATCAATATTACATATTTAGATAAATATGGAGTTACATTTCATACTGACAAATCTCCAGTTATGTGTGTTTTTAAAACCCAAAGATTTAATGAACACTTTTCATAAACCAAACTAAATTTGTCACATGTATTTAGCCTAAATTTGCATGCACCAATCAATTCAATATAAGTCTTGCTGTTGACTGGGTGGTTTTTAGTTTTCCTCGCTGTGTAGGCAGTCAAATAGAATTAGGGTGATTGATTTGGTATTTAATCAGGTGAGGTGAAAATGTGCAGGTGTGTGTACGTTAAAAACAAGAATTGTGCTGGTTTGTCTCATTTTTGTGAAATAAGCTAACATTAAATTCAAAATTTAGGTCAAAGGAATCCCACAGACTTTCATCCCATGTATACATTTTAGATTTCTCTCTGGTTCTGCTTTGTCTTTGCTTGTGTGTGTGTTTGTGGGTCTTTGTACGCATGCATTTTGTACATATGTGTATGTGTATGTGTATGTGTATGTGTATGTGTATTGTGTGTGTGTACCTACGCATGCTCTGTTTATTCATATAGCTCGTTGGATGAGCTTGTTCCTTGTGCTCAGATTGATTCAGCCAGACGAGGGGTGGGGGTGCTTGCTTGCGTAGAGGGCCACACAAGGCTCAAAAGAGAGCAGACAGCCACTACTCCTCTGAGTCTGGGTCTTCTCCGAGGACGTGAGGACCAGGACCAGTAGCACAGGATCACTGGAGACAGGAAATAAAGGAGACGCTCTGGGGTTGCATCTGACTCACCACAGCATCCCGACATTGCTCTTTTCAAAATCTTCACCTGATGAATAACACTTACCGACAGCCGCTGCGGGGAGACCTTCGTCTCAATGACACTGGGGAGATTGCAGATGGTGAAAGTTCACCAGGGAACCGCACGGCTCCTGGCCTGTGCGAGCAGGTCCAGATCCAGGCAGAGGTGTTTCTGACGCTGGGTATCGTCAGTCTCCTGGAGAACATTCTGGTCATCTCTGCAGTGGTGAGGAACAAGAACCTCCACTCCCCCATGTACTTCTTCTTGTGCAGCCTTGCTGCTGCTGACATGTTGGTGAGCGTCTCCAACTCTTTGGAGACAATAGTCATCGCTGCCCTGAACAACCACCTCCTAGCTGTGGGCGACCGCTTCATCGAGCTCATGGACAACTTCTTTGACTCCATGATTTGCATCTCCCTGGTTGCCTCCATCTGTAACCTGTTGGCCATCGCCATTGACCGCTACGTGACCATCTTCTACGCACTGCGCTACCACAGTATTGTAACAGTCCAACGAGCTCTTTTGGCCATAGGGAGCATCTGGTTGGGCTGTATGGTCTGTGGTATAGTCTTCATAGTCTACTCTGAGAGCAAGACAGTCATAGTGTGTCTCATCACCATGTTTTTTACCATGCTGGTGCTTATGGCAACACTCTACATGCACATGTTCCTACTGGCCAAACTGCACATCAAGCGCATCGCTGCCCTGCCTGCCCAGGATGTCGTGCCCCAGCGGACCTGCATGAAGGGAGCCGTCACCATCACAATCCTTCTTGGGGTCTTCGTCTGCTGCTGGGCGCCCTTCTTCCTCCACCTGATCCTCCTCATTGCCTGCCCCAAGAACCCATACTGTGTGTGCTACATGTCTCATTTCACCACCTACTTGGTCCTCATCATGTGCAACTCTGTTATTGACCCCATCATCTATGCCTTCCGCAGTCTGGAGATGCGCAACACCTTCAAAGAAATCCTGTGCTGCTTCAGTAGCGGCTGCAGTCTCCATTGTAAATACTGAAAAGTTGTTGAAAATGTACATCTTATGTGGTATAAAGAGATTAAACCCAGAAACAGACACAACTAATCCTAATACAGATGTTTTTTCTAATGCTTTGCCATCCAGGACAGGCTATGCACAATACTCTATATGTACAAAATAAACAATATTGTCTTACTTACTGCATTGTACAACTGTGCTTGGTCATATCCATATATTTTAGTGTTAGATGTTTTGCCACACTTTAGAAGGATTTCAAATATCTCAACAAGATGTAAAAATGTGAATTTGTGCTCCAGTAAAATTCAAGATATTCACAAGAAAGGTATTTTGTCAGAACATGAAATTCTGGAGGAAAGTGTGAGTTGCAAATAGACGATGATGAAAAAAAAGTAGTTGATGATTCATCGTATCTGACCTGCTGTCAGACTGCATTAATACCAGGGTGAATGAATCTCAGCACGAAATAGAGAGGTAATTCCTCCGAAACATTACAGGGGCAGGACATGCAGCCATTTCTGAAATGTTTATCACCAAAGTAATTATTTGCTTGTTTACACATCTCTTGCATAGCAACAAGATAATAGTAATCACAAAACAAATACTTGATCATTTTGATTTTTATATGAAGAACCAAAATTCTTAAAATGAGGCACTTTTCAGCTCTGTTAGAGATTTGAATATTGTCTAGATTATTGCAAAGTACCTAATGCTTAGTGGGAAGCCAACCCCTTCAATTAACCTGTATGCATTTCCCTAATTATAATACCACCTGAATAAAGAACTCATCTTTCCTCACAATAGTCTCTTGTGTGATATTGTGCAAGGATTCATTTATCATTTATCCAGGAAAAGTCAACTGAGCACGCATGCTCTTTTCCAGCAACTCCCTGCTTCACATTCACAGAGTTACACACATTCACACCTTGTAGCTGCCCAGTACAACCACAGTCTTCTACTGTTGGCCACTGAGCAGCTCCACTGGAGGAGTTGGGGGTTAAGTGCCTTGCTCAAGGGCACCTCAACAGTCGTTTGAGGGAGGGGAGAGCATTACTCACTCACTTTCCCCAAACACATTTTAACAGACGGTCTATGGATTTGAACCAGTGACCTTCCAGCGACCTGATATTTGATTTTGTCTGACTGTGTTGGCGTTATGTAAAGAATTGCCAGCAGGTGGTGATCTGTGCACACTTTTTCAAACGCTGCAACTGTTGAGTTCCCCTCAAATCGATACTTACTATAGGTAGTGATCCATGTAATGTATTTCATACATTATTCTGAAGTTGGAAACCAGAGGATAACTCAGCGGTCGAGGTCAAGTTCACTCCTGCGTGATTGGTGCTCGTTACTGTGGATGACATCCACTGGATGTCTGCAGCCCTCAGCAGGGTGGAATCTAAAGCAGCTGGATTTCTTTAGACCCCCAACAGAGAAAAGCCAATACAGACTGGGAGCACACAGAAAATAGTTGACTTTTAATGTACTGCACTTTGATTTTCTCTCTTGAACCAGGAACTAGAATAACCTCAAGAGGACTTAAGTGTCAATCAAAGCAGAAACTGTGGAATTACTTATAATGATTCTTGTTGAGATATATTATGAGGATATACTGTATATTACTGATAATGTAGCTGCAAAATATATCTTCAGAGTTTCCTGACATGACGTTTACTGGTGACACCGTTTTTTTGAGTTTTGCTATTTCCTTTTGGACTGCATTCAAGGGTAACACATGAAAACCACAAGCCAAGCGCTCACAGGTGCTGACTTTCATCATAAAAGACAAACCAAAGCAATTATTATACATTTAACAACAGCATAATGAAACACAGCAAGAGAATTCCCACTTTATCTCTGCATTTTGTCATTTAAGTCATGCTGTTGAATATCACAACATCATCAATATACCAAAAATAGATTTGAGTTTTGTTTAAATTGCTATACTATGTGAAACAGATGAACAGGTTGTCACAATATACTGGGTTTTGTCTGTTCCCCTACTGTGTTACACCAAATACTGTATTTACTTACAAAAAAGTTAAAAAAAAGATATGATGAAAATATAGTCATCTCTGATGGGTGATTTACCCTAACGCATTTCTGTTTTAGCAGTGTGCATTTGCTTGTGTAGTTACAGTAGTAACAGCATCCCTGATATTTTCAAACAGAAGGTCTTACAATCAGCTTGGCCACCTCTGTTGTTTTCGTCTTGAGGACTTGATGCGAATGGCTCGAACAACCTGGATGATTACAAAAATGCAAAAGCACATTTACTTGGAAAATGCCCACCCACATTTTCTGTAAGAGAAGTCACCCTGGAGGTGGAGAGAGGCCACATTAAGAGGAAATGGCACCTCAAAGCATGAGAAACACTGAAATAGCTCGCCTACACGGTAATACCCCTCACCTGCCTCAATGATAACCGTCATAAGTGACAAAGCACCCACACTGACACAAATGGCATTGCTCATCTACAGGATATAGTAGACATTAATACTGTACTGCAGTTTCTTCTATCTGATGCTTGTCTCATCAATAAAAACAAAACAACTAATACAAAAGTTTGATAATAACACACCTGATCATGTATATATATATATATATTTAGACCATAATTATTTCATAACCAGTAACAAAACCATATAGTGCATACAGATAAATGATATTGATTTACCCCAATGCTGATTAGAGATAAAGCCATTTTGGTGAGACCTATTCCCAAGCATCCTATAATGCTCCATGTGACTGGCAACTCCTCAACACGCATGGGGCAGAGCGGGCTGGTGTCAGTGACTTTCACTGTTGTCAGGTAAGCCTGGGTCACACAATCTGCAAAAGAATAACACAAAATAAAAAGACAGGAAACAAATGAGTGTACATATGAAGAGCTTCAGTCCAGACTGCTATAAATTCATCATTGCAAAAAATTATTATCTGATAGCCTATGTGTGTCTCACTGTTTCAAAAATACAGATTGCAGTCTCAAACTTGCTGATTTTTTTATGAGTAAAAGTCTTTAAATTTTCCATAATGAAATTCCATACTTTTACTCATATATTTTTAATTAATATATTTACTCAATCATTTTGTCAGAGTTATTTAGAGCTTTAGAGAGTTGGTGGATATCTCCTTTTGGAAGTAAACTATGTATGGAAAATATTGCCTGTCGGGGGAGGTGGATGCAAGATAAAGTGGGCTCCACAAGTATGACATGCTTTCTTTGTTTGTTTTTTGTGGTTCTGCACGTTGTGACTGTGTGGCTGTTTGCAGATTCAAACTGTGACAATGAGGTTAAAATAGTAGTTCATGGATTGTTTCCTCAGATGAGCAGCAAAAAAATCTACATTGCTTTGTCTATCAGACTATAGACAGATTAAGATTATGTTAAATAAAGTACTAATTTTTAGTGTGTTGTAAAAAATTGTCAACATGCAATGACTTCTAGAAGTTTGCAACCAATAAACACCAAAAAACTCTTGCTTCTTACTTTTGGGTGGTTGGTTGGTCTACAAGAAGGAAGTATTCAGCCACACTTGGTGAACACAGAAGAAGGAACACCTTTACTGAAAGTAAACCAATGCGTTTCGGCTCTCATAGCCTTCATCGGGGTAAAAAACACAAGGACAATTTTCAAAATATAAAGAATCAAGGTCCAATCAGAGATGGCCACCTATGGCCGATCTGACCGATCATATTGCAATTGGTCTACAAGCAAACTAAACTCATTTTTGTATTTCAGTAGTGTGTCTATATGAGATGGTAGCTGTAATCCACATTCTGCTCATTATTATTAAGGTATGCAATACATGCTTGGCTAAATCACTGAAAATCAAAAAGGGTCTGGAGTATTAAACCATCCAAAAAGGATCAAGCTCCTGCGATGGAGCTTCATTACAGGCATATTATCAGTCGTTTCGTCCTCTATTCCTACTGAACTGTATGGGCAAATTACTAGTAAGGAGATTAATTTGGGCGCCCTTCTTCCTCCACCTGATCCTCCTCATTGCCTGCCTCAAGAACCCATACTGTGTGTGCTACATGTCTCATTTCACCACCTACTTGGTCCTCATCATGTGCAACTCTGTTATTGACCCCATCATCTATATAAAGAATATAGATTAATTTCTACCTTGAAACTCGTAAGCAGGTGCTTGATGGTTCCTCAGACATATGATCCATAAAACACCAGAGTCATTTAGAGCAGAATGTAATCCACAGCTTAGTTCTTATAGGAAAACACTGAACTGCAATTAGGTTGTATCACTGACTGAAAGAGCACCTGGAAATAAATTAGTTTGTTGGTGTTTAAGGGATGGAAACTTGTACAAGTCATTGCATGTCAGGACTTTTGATGACACACTAACAATGAATGTTTTTTTAAATAGAGTCCTTCTCTGTTCAAGTACTTTGGCACCTGGAAAAAGCGATACCATGTAAAAATTTGCTGCAGATCTTTAACTGTTTTTCAAATATGGAGGAAAATATCCTATTTCCTATGTAGCTGCTGCAATCTCCTTGTCACTGTATCATTAGAAATCAAGAGTACAGAGCCAAGATATAAAAAAGTTCCAGATACTTTTTGAGCTCACCTTATCTGGTCTAATCATCTCATTGAAAATGTGTATATCTTGCCAAGGATGGTGGTAACAACGATAAACGTACCTGGAACAGTGAGGGTGATTTGGGAGTTACGGTTTTTACTCCCTACATTTGCCCCGATGGCACACTCGTAGGTCCCTGAATCTCCAGGTCTCAGCCTGGGAAGGAACAGACTGTGTTCCTCTCCAAAGCTGGCTGTCCGAGAGAAGTTATAGTGGTGGGTCTTACCGGCACTCGTCCTGACAATGCCAACTGGACTTTGGTCAATGAACTGTTCAAAGTAAAAACAAATAACATGGATGATGGCAGCATTTTTCACAATGTCAAATTAAATGAAAGGCAATGACACACAAAGTGAAAAAAAACTACTTAATTTACGTTCATTGCACCTTAAATTTAGTATAAACTAAATGATGGAGATAAACTAAAATATATTTCTGCCTGAAATAGCTTGTTTCTTGGACATGACTGACCTTATACCATGTCACTGAGCGGAAGTTTGTGCTGTTGATACCTGGACACTGCAGAGAAACATCCCCATCGCAGTCTGCTTGGATTTCTAACAGACTCTGGGTTGCTGAACGCACCAACAGCAGCTGAGATAAACAAACCACAGCATAAAAAACATATCAGAGTATATCATTGACATGGTCCCTGGTTTAAACAAGCACATTACGTTGAACGTTTGTTTGTTGCATTGATTGAATTGTCAATAAAATATTAATGCAATGTTATGAGCTTGAATTGTAATGACTATACAAGTCAGATTAAAGTCTACTCACCTCAATGAACAATACAATCTTGGACATCTTTTACAAGTCATCTGTCGCTTGAGTTAGCTGACTCAAGTTTGATTTCACTTTTGCAGAAATGGAAGTGGGATTTCCTGTGAAGGGGCATTTTTAAGCTCAACAAGGTATTGTACAAGAGGATGCATTCAGTGTCTTTATGGGGCACATGTGCCACCATGTGGTGGTTCTACACATTAGTTGTGAAGCCTGTTTGTGAACAGTGCATCATTACTGTATTATTAACTCATATTCAAATAGTCTATATTAGGAGTACAAAATGTGGAACGTGTGTTTGAGGTGTGGGTCACTTCCAACAGCAGGTCAGTGAGTCGTCTCTTCCAGAAGACTCTCCAAGACTGACTACCTTCCATACAGAGCAGTCAGCAGGCTCACATCAAACACACACAAGAGCTTCGCTTATCCTGTTGTTTTCATCCCAGTGAACTCCCCATTGTCTCTCTTCAACCATATTATTTGTATGTGTCGCTCTTGTTGACAAAGGAGGTAGATATATGGTTATTAATAGGAGACTGGCTTTATGGAAAAGGGAAGAGTGAGGTCTTTGGATTCCACCATCTGGATTAAACAATGCCTCATTCAGCAGCAGCTGACACAATGAGCGGCAGGGAGGTAGAAAGTTATTGAGGACCAAATAACATCGGTGGAAATGAGGATGCTTGGCCACTTCCTATTGCAAGCCGGTAACTGCAGCTGTGAGCGTTTTTAGTTTTATAATTATCTCAGCAACAGTGAGCAATTGCAAATAGAAAAGTATGATACTCCACATTTTACATAATCCAGTAAATGTGTTCTCAATCATCTTTGTGGCGATGCTTATAACACATTTTCCAAATTATTTTTCTCTTGTTAGGCCATGCAAATGTCCAGGTGCTCCAGTGTTGTGGTCAGTAAAACACACTTTAATCAAGCACAAGGGAATTTCACAATTGATGCAAAGTATGTGTTATACTCAGGAAAAAGTAATAATTTGTTATCGAAGGTCAGTGATTGGACAAACCTTGTCTGAAAATCGTGAAAATAGTCATTCTCTGAAGGTTTGATTGTTAGTGTGTATGTGTGAGTGCACGTGTGTGCATGTGTGTCTGTTTGATTCTGACTCTCCATATTGTAGTTACAGCGTGTTGCATACTACAGTAAATCCCAGAGGTTGTTAGCACACCCAGCTGCAAGTGTAGGTCTCCATGTTTCTGTCAGCGAGGTTGTTCATTGCACACTCTGTAGCCTCTGATTGAGGAAATCCTCTGACTGTTTGCTCTTGTGCTGAAATGAAATGTCCCAATGGTTCCGCCATCTCTCCCATAGGCCCTGTGCAGGGAGACTTTCCCATGAAGTTTGTGCATGTTTACTAGGATTTGACCGATACCAATACCAATTATTTTGCACTGAAGTGGCTGATAGACAATATTTTGAGTCAGTTCTCTATGTTTTTCTTAAAATTTGATCATTTTCATGCCAAAAAGTGACAAGGATTCAGTGTTTCCCCCAGAATTTTATTTTTGGCAGGGTGGAAAAGCCACAGAAACAGCATTAAAACCATCATGTGACACTAAAATGTGACACTGAAACCCAGACTAATGACATTATTTTAAGGTTAGCAGCTCTTTAAGGCAGGGCAACCATAGTAGGGGAAACTCTGGGATACATTACGGCCATAAAATTATTATTGAACAAACTAAATAAAATGTGCATGTTTTACAGACTGTTTTTATGTAGCTGTGTTCAGGGAGGAACCTCAATCATATCAGCAGTGGAAAACATTGACTGGCCGATATCCGATATTCAGTAAAAGGACAATATCGGCCTGATATATCGGCAAACAGATATTTTGGTCTAACCCTAATGTACACACACACACACACACACACACACACACACACACACACACACACACACACATGCCCACACACACTACACTCACACAGCAGTATCTGCATCTCCTCTAAATGTAGTATTAATTACTGGGGGAACACTCACTGCATAGCCGTACTTAATTACAGACTAATTGATCCATTTATATTTCAACGTTGGTTAAATTAAAGGGGTTAAGTGAGACATGGCGATTGTAACTCACTTAACATTTGAGCTGATATCTTTTGACTTCCACAGTCTCGGGGCAGCGCTGTAAAAAAAAAATTTTAATCACTTGCTCAACTGCTGCAAAAATTTCTCTTACACTGTGTCGGCTTTAGAGTTGTTCTATTTGACATATAAGTTAGTTAGTTAAAACTGAAGTACAGGTCAAACTACAAACGAGACTGAGAGACTCATTATGATGAGAAGTGCTGTGCCCTGTTACAATGTTGGAATGAGGTTGTTTTGCTCAAGAGTACAAGAGATGGTGCGATGCTGACACTGGAAGCCCCTGGAATTCCGGTTATTTTGAACCTGGGCCTTATTTTCCTAGTTTTTACCATCATGAGATTGATTGTGTTCAAAGTTTCATCACTTACTTCACTGCTCTGCTCTCCAACACATACCAGGAGGACCAATGCAAACTCCAACAGTCGAACCCAAAAAGCGTTTAAAACACATATTTTCAACACAATAACACCCACACTGATTATTCTGATTATCCGTTGCCTGAAACTTGCTTATATTGCGGTATTAGATATGTTATTTTAACTAGCGTGAGCTAGTTAGCAAGTAGGCCGTTCAAGTACTCTGATGCCGCATTCATGTTATAGTACGAAGTACGAACTGCCGACTGGGAAAAAACTTTCACGTCAACCTCCCAGTGGTAATTACAAGCAGGATATGTGAGATTTTTTGTGGGCTCCGATATCTCCCACTTGGCATCATGAATTGTAGAAGTGTGTCAACACAAGCGCGAGAATCCACCGACGTCGGCAGTCCAAGACTTTGGATGGGGGCGTTCCAACAAGTAAAACATGTGAACACTTTCAAGCTGAACCAAAAAAATCCTGTTTTTCCACTTCTTCTGATATGACGTAAAAGCAGCAAAAGACCGGCTGCCAGCAAAGTAAACAAGGAAGTGTGTGAGCAATGAAAATGGGATATTATAACTGAAATGCGTGTGACAATTCACAGCTATTTAAAGACGTGTAACTGCAGTGTGGGTGTTATTGTGTTTTAATCGTTTTTTGGGTGCGACTGTTGGAGATTGCTTTGGCCCTCCTGGTGTGTGGAGAGCAGCGCTACCTGCAAACTTGAGGTAAGTAAAGCTCTACAGTGAAGTAAGTGGTGAAATTTGGAATACAATCAATCATCATGATAGCAAAAACTAGGAAAATAAGGCCCAGGTTTAAAATAACCGGAATTATCCTTTAAGATGCCTGTCTTCTGCCCATTACTATTCTCAGCCAAGTCTTTGACACTGTGTGGTCCAAGGAACGCCTATCACCACATCATTAAGAGTTATTAAAGGCCACTTTAGTTGATGGCTGCAGCACTAACTTGTTACTATGGCCCTCTCTCCCCTTGGGGTGGAAGTTGAAAGGTAGCTAGCTAAAGCCAAAACCCTGCTGACTGACAGCAGTAGATTCCAACCCCACCATCATCTTCAAGACCATTACTGGGCTCCAATTAAATCACCTCTCTCCCTCTCTGCTATCTAACCAGTGTCTAAAAAGGACTTCCAGATACTTGGGTGGGAGGAGAGAAAAGAGAGATAAAGTGAGAAAGTAAGTAAGTGAGAGAGAGAGCATGTGTGCCCAGGAGTGAGAGAGAAAAGATCAGATAGCTGACATGAAAGACACTGACGCTGGCGCTAAGAGATATGGATAGATCAAGGGTGGACTAGAGCGATATCAAGAGAGTGAGTCTCAGTTAAAGACCACCACCACAGGCCATGGTGGGGCTTGTCAGTTATTACCGTACCTGCTAACCACCTACACACTGCTCTCTCTCCCACAGCTGGGACAATTAGATGCTGCCTCAAGACAGCTGATCGACAGGAGGATCAGAATATAATGTATTTAGTTTGTGGAAAAAATGCATAGACACATTATGCAAGGCATCATACGCATACATTATTTTCTCGTACACACGCACACACACATGCATATCAGAGTTCAACACTAAAACGTCTGCAGCAGAGCAGGCATTACAGCACATCACTTCTTAGCCTGCCGTTACAGCGCACTTACTAACCTATGGAAAGAAGAAGGCCAATTTTGATGCATCCTCTGGGTGGTGACGATTGGGAAGGGTGAGGGAGAGAGCTTACCTTAAAGTTGGTTTGTCTGTTGGGTGGGGGACAGACGGCTGTCTGCTGAGCCTGTTGTTGCTGCTGCTGTTGCTGCAGTTGTTTTTGTTCCTGCTGCTGTTGTAGCTGGGCCTGGAGATGCAGGATGTGCTGGTCTTTCTGGGCCAGTTGGCCGCTGAGCTCCAGGTGACTCTGACGGAGCTTGGCCTCACCAGACATGAGGGCCTGGTAGCACTGACTCAACTCCTTGTACAGCTATCAACGAACACAAAAAAGACAGCAAGGTTGGAAGAAGAGAGGGAGGGAGAGATGGAGGGGAGGTGAAGAATCGAGGGGATGGGTAGAGGAGTACAGAGAAGGGATGTCAAAAAAGGGAAGAAGACAAGAGACAAAACCACTCATCAAATTAGGTGGCATGGAGACTTAAGCCTTGACATGGGGCTGTTCTCTTATTTCCATAGAGACAGGAAAGACATATGCTAAGATCATCTGAATAGGGAGGAAAAGGGAAAAGGAGAGATAAAAAGAGGATAACAAAAGCCCATTCTCCTTTCACAGTAATGGGATATGGTGAGAAGGGTCCTTCCTTTCTGGCAATGGTAAAATAATTGTAGGGTACAGCTAGCTTGGAAATAAATTACCACAGTGGATGAGGCCTGAGTAGAGTGCAACAAAGTGGTTATGATAATGATGAGTTAGAGGTTTGGCATGTGTGCGTGCATGTGTGTGTGTGTGTGTGTGTGTGTGTGTGTGTGTGTGTACCCTCTGGTAGGAAGTGGTGTCAGCAGTGTGCGCCTCCTCTTGGTTCCTCAGGACTCTCTGTGTGTCCAGGTTGAGCCCTTCCAGTTGCTTGATCAGATTGCTCTGCTCTGCTGCATGCTCCGTACTCTGTCTGTACAGGGTCTGCACGTCTGCCACCTCATGACTGGACACACAAACACACGCACACATTAAAACATACACCCACACATGCAGCATGATATGCTGTATAAAAGTTACACAAACTCATAGGCATACATGCATTTGCATGCACCATGCCTGTTAATGGTAAAGGGGGGGGAAATATCAGTACAGCATAGAGTAGTATTGCCATTGTTCCCCCTATCATTACATTGAAATCAAGTATCAAGATTTTTGTATAGAATTCAAGGCTATAAATATAAAGAATATATAATGGTGTTGAAGGAAATCATCTTTAAAATGGACAGGGTGCATGAAAGTCTGAGAGACCTTGAATCTCATCAAGTAATTGATTCATAGCATTTTTTTATTCTAGATTTTACAATTGATTTGCACATTATATTGCCCGAAAGGATATTATTTCAGCTTTTTATTGGAATAAAATTAAAGAAAAGTGGAATAATACATCTAAATTAATTATAAAATCAAAACATTACAATATTAATAATCGCAATATTATCATAGTGACCCAAGAACTGTGATAAGTACAATGAGCTCTCTCTTTAATCAACATTACCAAAATTGTCCTCAAAATCAAAACACCAGCATCAACGTTTATTTCTCAAATTTGTTTCTTGTCCCATTGAATTACCTCAAAATGCTCCTTCTAACTTACAAGGACATCTTCATCACCTAGCTAAAACCCAAAGAATGGTCTCTAGCCCTGATGTGACTGACATGTCAGAGTGCCTCTGGCGTTAAAACAGAAAAGTAGTTAAAAAAGGTTGAGATTACCACTAAGGCTCCTAAGGTTCTCACAGTTTTTATCATATCGACTAAAGCTTAGCCAAAGCCTGCACCGTTTCCCCTTTCTCCCTCTCTTAAAGCACATCCGCTATGCAGGGCTTATCAAGTGGCTTTAGGGGAGCCAGAGTGGAAGAAATGTGTGTCGCCTCCAAGGCTCAAGGTGGAGAGAACGATATACTAACTGCTTCACACACTCACCAGCATGACATGATGTACACGCACAACATGCCCACGCACAACAGAGACACATACTTCCTTGAACTCAATAAGGTTACCCCAAAATATCACCTACAAAGTTGTGCTGGTTATATGCAAGCAGACGTTGAGGAATCCCTGTCAATGCTTCAGTAGTTAGGGCTTACCAAAGTTGGTTGAGGTGCCCCTCTTTTGCTGCCACCTCCTTCTCCTTGGCAGAAAGCTGGGCTGCCAGACTGGTACTCTGGCTCTGCAGGCTGGTCACCTCCCGCCAGGCATTGTTCAGCTCCGCCTCCACCTCCTGGCACAGCAGTGTGTAACAGTAATTTCACAGCACTTTCAGAAAAAAGTAATTTGCCATTTAAAGCAGCTTTTCACAATACATTTCACCTGAAAACATTGAGAAAACACAGTCAAACAGGACAGAAAGAGTTGTATTGCATTACACTGCAAAATAATTCTAACTCACCAAGTACCCTGTAAATTTGAGTGCACTGACTGTATTAAGCACTTGCTAATGAGCTAATACAAACTACAACAGGATTCATAAAACCAGAACAGCAAAAACTTCCATAAGCCCTGAGTGACTCAAATGTTCACATGATGAAAGTGGACACTACTAATAGCTAGCTAACTAGTTAATCTTTCAGAGCCAAAGGAGATGGGTGAGTACGGTTGTGCTGATGTACAATGGGCTGCGTCAGTGCCTATGTAATTTTTTCACAAGGCCATGTTGAGGTTTTATTTCATCAATATAATATTTTGAAAATAAAATTTCGCTTTTGCAATGTAGCCATTAGCCAAAACAACAAAATCACGGAATAAAATGCGTTGAGAACAATGCTTAGCCGAGTCAGCGGAAGAGAAGACACAAACCTTGACACACACCCAGCCCTACAGCTCACACATACAGTTCCAAAGAGGCAGCGAGCAAAGACCTTTCTCCTCACTTTTAACCTGTTCTGAGTCAGTAAAAAGAGTGGTGAGGCTAGCTTTGCCTGTGTTTTTGAGATGAAAAATGTTCATCTGAAAACAAAGTTTTCCACAAATGCAAACCAAATGGAGAATGAAACTCGCAATAATAATATAGTGAGTAAAATAAAATAAAATAAAATAATGAGACAAGACCGCTCTGCGGACAGCCCCTCCCCCCACCCGAAGTCATCGGCTGTCTGAGGTGTTTGATTGGGAGATGTGACAATCTGTAATTTTGGACATTGAACAAACCTAGCTGTGAGTGAAAACTTTTCCATAATGAGAAGCAACTATAGAGCAGGGCGGATCCCCTGGCACCTGGCATCAAACACACAAGGGTCACCCAACCCGGCCAGTTTAACTACCGTATAATTAAAAACAGTTTCACAGGGCCAAAATGTGGCCCTGTGAAATGTGCAAATTAATTAGCCATCACCATTTTCAAAAGAGGACAAGACATGAAAAGATGCCACAACACATAGAGTATGTAAAAACAAGCAATCAAATTTGCTTGATATCTAGCAAATTGGCATGATGTAACCATTGCACACCCCATATTCTCCATCTCCATCTTTCACATCAATGGTATGATAAAAAATGAGGAGCAGGTGGAGTGTCTTAGACTGTGATTGATGTGCATAGACTAGTTGCTGGGGCCCATCCTGACCTAGTGTAATTACTCTGCAGCCCTGACTTATTCAAGGCTTTCTGTCTGACTCCATTTGAGAGACACGGGACTAGGGCAGCAATGATGTGTCACGCCGGTTAGCTTACAAGGAAGGGGGGGAATGTGAGGCTATCCTGCAGCTCCGTTGTTCTCCTGAAACTCTAGTATTGATGGGCAGTTGGCTTCTGTAAGGAAATGGCAACAGGGAGCTGGTTGACGAGTAAAGCTCTCCAAGGACTGTGACTGTGATCTGATTGGTTGAATGTTTGAATAGCGCTGTCGTCATTGTCTTATCGTTTCTATTACCGATGACCAGAGAGATGGGCAGAGTTGATCCATAATGATGACATGGGGGAGCAATGGATGGATTCTAATTACCTGCTTGCATAAGGGGAGAGTGAATGTCACTCACTCACTCACACACACACACACACACACACAGACACACACACACACACACACACACAGTTGTGATTCTCAACTTGTGCTCACCAGGGGAGTTAGGCCTCTTGAAAATCAGCTCAATTCATGCTTTTTTTTCAACCAGGCAAAATCTGGCTCCCGCATGTTAAAACATAATAATTCTTCCCTTCCTCTGAACAGAGACTATACATATTTAAAATGTGTGCTTTGCTACAGGAATCACTTTACATTTACATGCTGAGGAGGGAAGAGTACGAGGATCTGGCGGGTTCAAGGTGTGCAGAAGAAAGGGGAAAGCTGGAGGACGGAAACCTTCCTGTGGGTGTGACTTTTTGTGTGTGTGTCTGTATGGATTTGTCCCTGTGTTCGTACCTTGACTCTGGCCTGGGCAGCGTCCCTCTGGTCTCGTTGGCTGTTGACCTGCCTCTTCTCCTCCTCCAGGTCAGCGCGCAGGGTGGCGCAGCAGGAAGCTAATCCCTCTTTCTCCTCCTCTAAAGCCCGCACCACCTGCCGCTCCTCCTCCTCTCTCCTCCCACTCTCCTTCTTCATTTCCTTGATACAAGGTGTGTGTGTGGGGAAGGGAGTGGGGGTCACAGGGGTCAAATAAACAACGGTCACGGAGGGAGAGAAATATAGAGAGAGAAAGGAATGACTCAAACAGAGAAAACAAAAAAGAAAGACAGAGAGACAGGCAAGGAACAAAAAGGAAGCAACACATGGGGTTGAGGCAGGAATGAATATGTAAACAGTGGGCCTGCTTTGCTGTGGGGGCCCCCTGCATGTGCCGCTGATTGGGCAAGGTCACCTGTGCTGCATGACAGGGCCAGATATGGGCTAGTGTGGGCAGAGCCGAGCTGGGTTCATGCAGGTACAGGGGCCAGGCTGTCGGCTTTAATGACAGGCTCCTAATGAGAAAGGCACTCGCTACAAGACCCATTAGACTCAACCCAGGTCTCCTTTGATGCTGTCCCCCCACGATTTCTCGCCATGAGACCCTGTGTAAGGACCATTCCTTTATCAATTAATCATAGCCGGGTCTCATCTAAGCGTAATTAGGGAGAAGCCACATCATCACTTGCACACTTTTCACTTTCCCCCACTGAAGCCGTCATTAAGTATTTATCCACGAGTTATCAACCTGTTTCTCTCTCTCTCTCTCTCTCACACACACACACACCCTTTCTAGCTGTATTCTCTCCCATCAGTAGTAAGAGAAAAAGGGTGAGACTGATAGAGAGAGAAACAGAGAGAGAGAGAGAGAGAGAGAGATTGTGTGTAAGAGAGCTGAGAAACCCTCTTTCTCTCCGAAG